>CAIGRO010188486.1:0-33023 GCA_903798355.1 Fraxinus baroniana
TTATTTAATTTGTGGTTATGTTTTCGTGTTTAGTTTAAATTTATGGGAATTCTTGTTATATTTTTTATTAAAGAATATTATCTTATCGTTCCGCAAAGAAATTGAAATTGAAAATTTTATTTATTTACAAAAAGATTTGGGAGAGAGAGACGGGACGGGTTAGATTTGCCACTTTTTTTTTTCTTTTTTTAAAAAAACATGTTTGACAAGCTGAAATTTCCACGTGTATAGCAATTTTGAGGAGGTGGCTAAATTCATTGAGTTGTAGCCACATCAGCTGTCACATGGAAATTCTGTCCAATTTATCAACGGTCGTTTGCTCAGTGACTTCTAGGATGATGAATTGTAAAGTTCAGTGACTAGTTGCGTTATTTTGAAAGTTCAACGACACATTGCATGCATGACTGAACGTTCAATGACTAAATGGGCAATTCACTCCACTTCCGCCATTTACGTACAATTGGAGAAAGAGGGCGGTTTAAATTTGTTAAGTTATCTCTAATAACCGCCTAATCCCCTAACATCACCTCATTTAGAGAATGAAAATCACAAAATCTCTCTTAATCCTCCACTGTCCCTCAAATCTAAAATCCCTAATTGATTTTTTAGAGAAAACTCATATCATTAGACGGTGAAAGTACGGCGGTGGTGAAGGAGACATCGGCGCAAGTAAAGGAAGTGCAAGGAGAAATCTGTGATGCAAATTGTGAGAGAAATTAGAGCAATGACAAGAACAAGGAGTTCTGACCGAAAGAAACAACCCGGTGTCGGAGACGCACGCAAAAAGGGGAGGATGTCGACTGCGTTGAAGGGTGATCGTACAGATATCCCTAAAAACCAGGTTGCTTCATATCTGAAAGGGAAAAAGAAGTGGTGTGAAGAAATGCCCAGAAAATCTATGTCGAAATCGAACAATTAGAAATTCATACATGTTTTGTATGGCATAAAAACACAAGCTCAATTTCACAACCTCTTTATTTTGAAAAATTTGGCCATGTTCTACATTTCTCGCATCAGGATNCGAAGATCTGCATATCCAACTGCTCTCATCATGGGAACACTTTATTAGATAATCTCCCTTGTCTGATCGAACAACCAGAAATTCAAACATGTTATGTATGGCATAAAAACACAAGCTCAACTTCAAAACCTCCTTATTCGGGAAAACCTTGCCCTCTTCAAAATTTCTCGCATCGGGATTTGATACAATTGTGACCTCATGTTTATTACTGACTAATAATTCTACCGTTGCTTCACATATATCTGATGCTATTTCCTGTAGTGAAAATATCTCTTTTCCAGATTGTACATTATCCGAATCTGACTAGATCGATGGAAAACTGAGACACTGATGTCTAAATTCTAAATCTGTGACCTCAATATTTATGGGATATTTTGAACGATCACGATCCATACCTTTGAGGGTAATGTACGACAAAACGTTGCTGTCACTTCTTATTCTGATTGAAGGCAGATCATTCTTCAATTGATATTTCATTGTGATCGCTGCCTTAGTAGGATCCAAATCGAATTCGATCACTACCATGTCCAGAAGCTTCCCATTACAGCAATTACGATCGAATAACACCAACGATGATTGTTCTCCATACATCAAGTAGACGTGCATGTAAGCCATTTATGTAATAGTGAACAACAGTGTAAAAATCACAATAAGGTCACAACATAGTGAGATTAAGGTCATAATGTTACACATCATCTCACCAATTGTGACGTCCTTTTCACTGTTTCGTGACATGACGATCACAATGGTAGATTTCGATCACATTTATAATTCTTATTAAAATATGAACACTTGGTCACAAAAATAGACTAAGCCCCTGTTTGTTCTACATTATTTTTTTCATTCTCATTCTTCTACTCATTTTCAACCACACATTCTTCAATAAAATAATATTTTCCATCACATCAACAATTTTTCCTTCTTTTTCAATCACATATTTCTCATCACATATGGATTTAGCCCCTGTTTGTCCCACATTATTTTTTTCATTCTCATTCTTCTACTCATTTTCAACCACACATTCTTCAATAAAATAATATTTTCCATCACATCAATAACTTTTCCTTCTTTTTCAACCACATATTTCTCATCATATCACTTCAAAAAAATGCATTCTCTCATTTTAATGTGCATCAAACACACTCTAAGATAAGAGTTTCATAGTACAGTGACATGGATAAATTTCAGTTCCAAAAATTTACTGATTCGCACTTCGTAAATATGGATTGCATCGTAAACTTCTGTCACAATTCTACTTATTGATCACAATCAAAATTTACGCAGAGAAAGTGGTAAAATGGCCGACATTCAAGATCAATGCTACGTAAACAAATAATATTACAGGAAAACTTACAATTGAACGAAGTATATTGCTTCCTGAATTCGCAAGTTTGTGACCTGCCTCCACCAACAATTTTTCAAAATCAGGAATGCGATTTCGACCGTCTCCGAACGTGATCTCAACTAATATATTTGTGACCTCCGACCAACAATAACCCGACTTCTCCTTGTTTCTCTAAACTCCAAGCAGTTGTGACCTCCTAGCTCAAGCTAATTAGGAATTGT
This sequence comes from Fraxinus baroniana, assembly GCA_903798355.1. Taxonomy (NCBI): domain Eukaryota; kingdom Viridiplantae; phylum Streptophyta; class Magnoliopsida; order Lamiales; family Oleaceae; genus Fraxinus; species Fraxinus baroniana. The sequence continues at coordinate 2,588 of CAIGRO010188486.1, forward strand.
AGAGAACAATGAAATCGTTTATGGAATTTTGGTCGGTTACAGAGATGAGGAATGATGAAGGTCTATTTTGACAAGATGTTTTTCGAATGGTATCGGAATCCATGATTTCAGGGAGCGCATTAAATCATATCAAATTAATGAAATTTCTATATATAATATAGTATTCATTTTTTAATTACTTGCAACCTGATTTGTGAATTTTGAAAGTATATTATGTAGAATTGAAATATTGTTTCATAAATAGCTGATATATGTATGGTTCCCTTTTCAAAAAACGCAGAATCCAAACATTCTACCTCTCGGATCCCTTTTCTCCTGTAGCTGCGCTGTCATAGCCCCGACTCACGCCGACACCATCCGGCTTTACGCTTGCTCTTCGGTAGACTATAACATTTAACATTTCCAAGGGAATTAATTATAGAATGAACATTTTTTCACCTTTACATATCCTTTGTTGTAATTGCTTTTGGGAAATAATTACACTTATGGTCGTTCGAAATCAAATTGGGAAAATTTGGATTAATTGAGATTTTAGGGTTGGTTATACCAATGGCCAACTATATTCCAATTTTGTGTTGAATGTTTAAAGATTTTAGTGTTGAACGTTTAGTCCATACACTATAGCTTTTGATATGCTTTTCATGTTACTCAATTTCTTATATTCTTCACTTTTTTTATAATAAATAAATTGATTGTGCCAATCTTTGGCAGAGTATTATTAACAAAATGCTACATTTTCATTTTACAATTACGAAGTGAGATTGTTTTATATATTTTATTATTATTATTTTGGGTTGAATTGAATTATATTTTTCATATGTATATGATTTTTTACGTTTTAATGCATATATATATATATATATATATATATATATTAAAGATTTTTAAAGATTATTTAATTAAATATTAATAAAACAATTCGTTATTACAATTGTTGACTGTCAACGGTCAACGACCGTCCTAACTTGACCTTTAATCTTAGATCCATCACTAGAGATAGATGCATAATGCATTGGTCATAAAACTCAAATTCATATTGATGGCCAAATCTAAGTATCTAAACACTATCCAACAAAAAACAAATACACAAACAAGCACTAAGACATAGAAATAGAATGTCCATTTCTCTCACTTCTTCCATACAAATATACAATGGGGTATGGGATTGTAGTAGGTGCAGTCATGTCAAGCTTTAAGAAGATAAAACATAGAAAGTATCTTCTGTTTGGTTGTACCCCCAAAACACCACAAATCACAGCCACTAAGTTGTGACCCATTACCCATATGCTCCCCTACATTGTGAAAGCATGTGCTACACTCTATTGACCATCATCAAAATAAGTTCATAGAGAATTTGATGCGCCCACGCTAATAAACACAGCTAAAAATAAAAATAAGTTAAATATAAAATCACGTAGATGAAAGAAAATCAATCGATAATCGAACTATCAAATTGTAAGTTCCTTTACCCCCTCAAGCGATGTTAGACATAAAGTCTGATTTGATATCCATTTTTTTCAGAATACATTTTTTTATTTTTTCTTTTCAATCACACGTTCAGTAACAAAATAATATTACACGTAAATTCAAGATAACTATAAATTCTTCATTAATCTACTATTTCAAAATACTTTCTAAAAAAAAATGAAATTCAAATAGATCCAAAATCTATCGTTAGGTGGCATGTAGTACCCTCTATTGACCATCATCAAAGTATGGGACCCATTATCATCAAAACATGGGGCCCATTATCTCCGTCATGATTAATCTACAATGGGTTTATGCCCACGCCTAATTTCATACAATTATTGTCTCCTCAAAGCTTCACTTTTTGAGGTCACTTGATTAAGATATATCATGCATTTTTCTTTTTCTTTAGTGGGATCATTGTTTACAACGTGCGGCGTACGGGATGTTTTGGGCAAAAGTGTGTGCAATAATTTATCTAGTTCGGCAGATCCCTTTTGAGATATTAAATAGATATAGCTCCTGTTTGGACAGTATTATTCCTCCATTTATAGAACAATTGGTAACGTTACAGAGCCCCACTTGGCTCCTTTTATTGACTTGCATCTCACACTTTTTGAGAAATTAGAGCTCCAATGGTACAATTTATTATTTTCATTCTTGGAATAATACTGTCCAAACAGAGGCATATTTTGTTTAGGTTAAGCTTTACATTCTCCTAATATAGCATATCAAGTAAAAGACTCGAGGTTGAGCTAGCGTTTGGCCTGTAGAAATGTGTTCAAGAAGTAATTTAATTCTGTTTAAACTTTCAAATAGCACAGTTCAATGAATAATCGTGCACAATTATATATAAAAAAGAATAGACATTGCTGGAGCTAGAAACATTCAACGATATGAAACCAATTTGACGTCGTTTCAAGAGTTGATGCCATTTATTTTCCATGAAGTTGTTCAGCAGAGAAAACATGAATCAACAAATATATTTGGATGTTCCAACTAGGTTGATACATCCTTAATTACACTCATCGTGTATCGGTCTATTAAATTTCATTAGTCGTGAATTTAAAGTATAAATTGTTTGTCAAAGAAAGAGAAAAAGAATTAGATTTTTGATTACTTTTTTAGGTAGTACTATAAGATTGATAGGTTTTAGGGTTAGGTCATGAAATAGATAGAAAAATAAGTAAGATAGTGGTCTTTTAGAGTTAGGATGCTACAAATGATTCAAAATGCCAAAATCCAAATTAGGTCCCCCTACTAATAATAGAACACGTGCCTATCATGTCCCACATCCCAAGGACCATTTACAATTAATTTAGCAGCTCAAGTCTTTCTCGTGTTTTTATTTCTTAGCTCCGATTCGACAAAGCTTTTAAGATTATAAACTGGTGTTTCATATGAAATGTACGGTTAAAAACTTGATAAAAGTTGTAAGTCCAATAATATGTATGATTAAAAATGAAATTCGACCAACTTAAAATTTAATAAAAACTTTACCGAACTTGGTAGACTTATTATTTGCCATTGAGCTATTATATGCCAATATCTCAAATAAATACGATTAGCATAAAAAATCAAACTCGAACAACAAGTTTCATAGAACAAGTAACATGAAGGATACATCGTACTTTTGTTGATTGATGACTACTTAAAGATGGCTCAATAATTATTTGGATATATTAAAACCCGCCAAATATCGAGGCAACTCTAATCATCCAATGCAGGATATTTTTTATCGCTCGAAACCTACTTGATAGCTTAAATGAAACCGTGCATTAGACTCAATTGGTTATGTCAACCAATCAAGATGTCATCGAAATGTGTGAGGAAACTTGTCTCCTTGACTAAACTCGAGATTCAAACGTCTAACCAAACTTTTCTGAGACTATATTTTATGAGACATTATCATATATATACGTCTATTAAATTTTTCATGAATTGTCTCTTTACTTGTGTTTACTAACTCAGTCCAAACAGAAATTTTAAATGTTTATTGTTCAATTGAGTTTTAACTAAGAATATTGACAGTTTCAAAACTTCTTATCAATCAACAAAATTTGTTCCAAGTTGAGATATCATGTGAGGTTATAAAACTGTTACCTTAAAATCTACCTAGATGGTCTACGTGAATATTCATTTTTCCTCGATCAAGAATTTAGACCAGATACTTATGTTAAAGTAAATCGCAAGTAATCTTATCTTACGTTAATTGCTTAATTATTTATTTCTTACTTAAAAATCAACTTCTATTCATTCTTGTAGTCCTTCTAAGTTCTCTCTCTTTAACGACTTATTTTTCACAAATAGTTTGTAAGCATCTTGCTGTAAGTTCATTATCATGGTATCAAAGAAACATAAATTAATTCTTGGAACCTTTGAAATTCAACTCTTCCTTTGCTAGTGTTTGATTGTTGTCTATTGGTCGCTAAATTCTCTAATGAACTAGGATTTTTGGACATGTTGATCTCATGGACGGTTAAGGACATCTCCACTACCCACTCTGAAAAGTTAATTGCTAAGTATTCAAGGTAAATAAACATCTCCTTATTTTCATATGTACATTATATGGTTAAATATATAAACGTGTTACTTAAAGTTGTCTTTATGTAAACATGATATTTGATCGTGACATATTCATGCATGCAAGTGCATTTATAAGCATACATGAAGATTCAAGAAATAAAAAATTTCCAAATGTCAACGAGTCAATAAATGTTTTTAAAAATATGTATCTTGAATGTTTTATTACGAGATGTATGTTTATGTCTGAAAGGTATGAGTGAGAAATGAAGAGTGTGTGACTGACTCTGACTCGCCCAACCAATGTTTAATGATAACGTTAATGTTAACCGTCTTGCTGTACTATTTGTAAGACTCGATCGTGTTTCAAATAATAATTGTTTATTGCATTCTAATTGGTTAACCGATACACGAAGTGAGCCCACGACGTTAATGTTAAATTTTTAAAGAAATAAAAGAAAATGAGATACATAATAAAAAATACTTTCTATTTTGAAGTAATTCATATGCATATCATAAACATGCATCATATGTATGATGTTTGCTTACTAAGTGTTAGCTCATCTCATGTTACCCCTTTTTATTTTCAGATGATGAAGGCAAGATAATACGAAGTGACAATTTGTTGGTGACACAAACTCAGTACCATCATATTTAAATGTTGAATTCGTTTTTGAAATTAAATTTAAAATTTGATTTAATTGTTCTATATTTTGTTGATCACAAATTATTTTAAAATAATAAATCATTGATATTTATTATGCCAAGAAAAAAATTTAATCGTTTTCCATATTTATGATTTTACAAAGAGAATGAAGTGAATACTTTCAGATATCTAGATTTGGTGGTGTAACATTACTTGAGTGTCAAGCGTTCGAATAGATATTTTCATATATTAACAAGAGTGCATTTTTAAAAGATTGGGAACGTTAGTAAAATAAATGATAGGTTAAGGACATTAGTGCGACACTTACGAAATGTTGAGGTCCTCGCGTGGAATTTACCCATTATTTAATTAATTTAAACTTAGAAATTGAGAAATAAATTTCGCCACATAAAATAATAATAATAAAAAAATTCTCCGATTATAAAAAGTGGAAAGAGAATCAGAAGGGCAAAACCGTCCACAAGAAGTTGGCGTGCATCAATGGCATAATAAGCTTCTCGAGAAAGTACATTTCTTTTCCCAGTTTTCTCCGATCCACTCTGTCAACACCTACACACAAGGACCCTACTGATCTACTCCAACCCCCACCGGGCACCCCCTACGACATCCCTCTCTTCTTCCCAACTCTCAGCACTCACGCACGCACACCAATACTTCTCTCTCTTCTGCTGGATACAGAAAAAGCAGAGCGACAACTTCTTCAGTATATTCAGTCCCCCGTCAGTACTACACATACGAACAGATAAAGATAAAAGATACACACTATACACTAACGAGTGTATATAGAAAGAAAAGGGCGGGTGGGATCTTGAGATTTGTGAGTTAAAGAAGAGATCTTGAAAAATCAGTAGGAGTTAAAGCAAAGGCGGCTGGGTGTAATTACGGGGTAGCTGTGAAATAATGTTCCACAATAATGGCAATGTATGTAACATCGTCATCAATGTGATATAATGTTCGTGAGAAAAGCAAATTAGGGGGAAAAAGAAAGGCATTGAAATTTTTCTGGGTTTTGTTGGCTCGAGAGTTGAGGCAATTTTTCAGCTGATGTGTTTGTTTTCTTATGTTTGGTTTGCAGTTCTGTGATCGTATATTCTTATATGCACTCTAGCGAGAATAAAAATGAGTGGCAAATAGATTAAGTTTGGCGCTTTTGTCCCTTTTATGCAGTGAAGGAGTTTCTGTTTTCCAAGAAATTGCAGCTGCACGGGCCTGTTCATTAGTTATTTGTGTTTCTTGAGTGAGATTGGAGGGAGTGCAAGTTCTTCTGTGGGAGTGAAGAGGCCTTCTTTAGAAACAAGAAAATGAAGTTTATGAAGTTGGGATCAAAGCCTGATGCATTTCAAGCTGAAGGGAGCTGTGTAAGGTAAGTTGGATGCCCTCATTTTCTGTTTTTCTTTAGAAATTCTTCTTCTTTTTTAGCTAGAATTTAGAATACATATGTTTGTAATGAACTTTTTGGTATATCCATGTTTGTTATCTCATCATATATACAAACACAAGTGTATGTATCCACTCAAGAATATGTTACTGAATATTATTAAGTTTCAGCTTGAATAGTAACAAGATCTCATCTTTGAATTTCGAAATATACAAGGTGTGACCTTCATGAGATTTTGATGTCATTTGATTTGGATTATTCTACTTCTCATTTTTGTCCTGAATGAACTTTTTAGGAACCGTTTTTTTTCCCTCCACATGCATAGGCATCCACTCAGGTTTGATCGGGGAAGCTGATTGGATACAAATTTATGAATCATTTATTACTTCAATAATAGTCAAATCGTTAATTTTACCAACACATTCGTTACTGCTAAACTTTGAGCTGATGACAATTGTTATACAACATTGGACAAGACTGAACACAGGAATGAACAAAATCTAGATTACAGCTTTTTTTTTTCCTTAATACTATTGAGTGCCATTCAATTGTCATACCAAAAATGCAATGAATGTCAAAATATACTAGCTCAACTTCTGGATTGGATTATTCTATTTCAGTTCCTTTTGAACCTCTCCCTGTCTCACTGCGTGCGAGAGAGAGAGATTGTTTAAAGAAATTTGGGGCTGGGTAGTATGGGCAACCTAAAAGGTGGTCCAGGTGTCTGTTTGATTTTGATGACACTTTAGTAAAGCTGTATATAATGGGCCCTTGTGGACCAAATCTTTAATTATTTCTCCTCCATATTCTTCATGAAATGTATAAAGTGATTCCTTTGCCTATTGAATATGCTATATCCAACTAAAGGGCTCAGTGGAAACTGTAAAATGTAAGCATAAGCTTGGACTTGTGACTTTGTACATGGATTGCATTGAAGTGAAAAAGCAACTTTTATGGCTTATGCCTTATGGTTTGATTATTGCCTTCTTTGTTTGGTTAATTAATAGTAGTGTCCTTTTCGTGGTCCCTTCGTGTATTAGCTTATTGATATTTTTTTATTAAACTCATTGTTTACCTCGTGATTGAATCATTAGCTGAAAAGAGGATAAATAGTTAATCTTGCATGTTGATACAAGTTTGTTGCTTTGGTGTTTTTCAAGAGAATTATTTCAACTTTAAGGTAGTAAAGTAACAGTAAAAGAACACAACTGGCTTGAACACTTTTTAAACCCAAAGATCCTTACCTTTTGGGAATACATACCTCTAACTATGGCGATTCAGGGGTTGGGACTACTATTTGTCTATGATCAAACAACCACTGCACAATAGCTCTGACAGAGCATGTATCTGAATTGGTTCTACTATTTGTATATAAATTTCTCTGAGATTTGCATCAGTTTTGTTGAATTTCCCATTCACTTAAGCACTGAATGTAGCTTTTAATCATCAAAACTGAAAGAATTAGCACAGGCAGAGAGTTACTTTTGAAGTAATTTACTCATCTGATAATCTAGTAGTTGATGCCAATGAATATGTCATCCTTGGTCAAGCTAACCCAAACTGTATTTACCATAGTAATCTTTTAATCAAATGAATCCCAAGAGTTCTTATTAGTGATCACATGGATGCTAATTTTCACAAAAATTAAGTTACAGTTTGGTTGCATGTGTTACTGTTGCTAAAAGTCATTTGTCTTGTGGCAGGTACGTGTCATCTGACCTGGCAACAGATGTTATTATAATTGTTGGTGAAGTTAAGTTTCGTCTTCACAAGGTAACTGCTATCAAACTATTCATGTAGCGAACAAGTTCAACTCAAATTATTTCGTTTATCAACATTTCTAAACTTCTCTAGATATTATCCCTTGTTAAGGAACTACACATTTGTGCTTTTCTGTGTAATTACCATATTCATTGACCATCTTGACTTGTCACATAAATTTCCTTTTGCTGCATAATTTTGATAAATTTTTTTCTAGGTTCTCTAAATATGATTAATTTAGTTTAATTAATTAGGTTAAATTGTTTGTCGCTTTCTTTCTGCTTTTTCTTTTGTGGGGGTTATTAATTTAATTTACAATAGTACTTCTACCTAATCTTATTTGCATACACGTTGCTTTTACTTTTCAATTCGCCTCTTGCTCTATGATGTATGGTTTTGATTTGTGTTTACAGTTTCCTCTCTTGTCCAAGAGCAATCTCTTACAAAAGCTTGTTTCGAGAGCCAGTGAGGAGAGTTCTAATGAAATTAAGTTGGTCGATTTTCCTGGTGGACCAAAAGCATTTGAAATGTGTGCTAAATTCTGTTATGGAATGACGGTTACTCTTAATCCCTACAATGTTGTAGCCGCACGTTGTGCTGCAGAGTATCTTGAGATGATTGAAGATGTTGAGAGAGGAAATCTGGTTTTCAAGATTGAGGTATTTCTCAACTCGAGTATTTTGCGAAGCTGGAAAGATTCCATTATTGTTCTGCAGACGAGCAAGTCTCTTCTTCCATGGTCCGAGAATCTAAAGGTGGTAGCAAGATGCATAGATGCTGTAGCATCAAAAACCTTGGTTGATCCCTCAAAAGTTACCTGGTCCTATACCTATAATAAGAAATTAGCAACTTCAGACAAGATAATTGAGAATGCCATGATGTTTCCAGATAAATTGGATTCCGTTCCAAAAGATTGGTGGGTCGAAGATATATGTGAACTAGACATTGATCTGTACAAGCGGGTTATGATTGCTGTGAAATCGAAAGGTAGAATGGATGGAAGTGTTATTGGGGAGGCACTGAAGACTTATGCAGTAAGATGGTTGCCCGATTCAATTGAATCTCTGGCATCTGAAGTTTACAACAAGGGGAACAAATCTTTGGTCGAAACTATAATTTGCCTATTACCTCCAGACAAGGGAATTAGCTGTTCTTGTAGTTTCTTGCTCAAATTACTGAAAGTTGCTATTCTAGTCGGAGCAGATGATTTGTCCAGGGAAGATCTGATTGAAAGTATCAGCTTGAAATTGGATGAGGCTTCTATCAATGATCTGTTGATCCCTGCAAGATCTCCCCAGATGACCATTTATGATGTTGAACTCGTCCAGTCTCTCGTGGATCGATTTGTGACTCATTGGAAATGTAATACAGATTCTAATATTGGTGAGAAGAATAAAATGAAAGAGAATGACTTCGTTTTAGGGTGTGGTTCCTGGTTGAACGTTGGAAAAGTTGTTGATGGTTATCTTGCAGAAATTGCTCGTGATATAAATCTCACTGTCTCTAGTTTTATTGAGCTATCACAGTCAATCCCTGAGTCGGCTAGACCAATTCATGATGGAATATACAGTGCCATTGATGTCTATCTGAAGGTAGGGACCTCCTTCTCCTTGGCATATATTTTCTCTATTCTAGCAGCGTTATGGGAATTGCAATAATTGTTACTTTTTATATGTACGATATCGATTCACATGCGCTTATTAGCACATATTTTATACAAAATATTGGATACGTCTGGAAAGTTAATGACCAGATCTTAGTTTCCTTTTCTTCTAAAGACTGTCAAGTACTATCCTATTCATCCTAAACTGGCCGTTCGATCACATATTTGACTATTCAGTTACAGGTAATAAGTTTTAGCAGATGTAGTAAGCTGGTTCTGCAATTTCGACTTTTTTTTGCTAATATTTATGATCAGTGTATCTTTGGTGGCCGAAAAGAAGTGTTTAAAGATTTGTTTTGTTGCTTACTATTGCAGGAGCATCCTAATCTTACAAAAGCAGAGAGGAAGAAATTGTGCGGGCTTGTGGACATTAAGAAATTGAGTACGGATGCATCAATGCATGCAGTACAAAATGAAAAGCTACCTCTTCGCATTGTCGTTCAAATTTTATTTTTCGAGCAGGTTAAGTCAGCTGCTGGAATCCAAGCCGTAAACAACAGTACTGATGCATTTGATACTCCGAGAACCACCGAGGTGAATCTGGATGAAATAGCGCCAGAACCCCGTCAATCCCTGAGGAAACAGATGGACAACATGAAAATAAAAGACGTTGAATTGCAGAAAAATGGAAAGTTCACGAAAATGGGTAGCAGTAACAGAGATCCCATGCAACTGCTACCATCTCGGTCGAGGAGAATTTTCGATAGGCTATGGATTGTGGGAAAAGGACATGGAAATGGAGAGAATAGAAGTTCTGATACTTCAGGGAGTTCTCAAAGCCCTACTTCAATGATTCAAGTGGAGACGAAATCCACTTCAAGACACAGAAGATACTCTATTTCTTAGAGGATTATGTTAAGGTTTATTTGAAATAGATTAAGGAAAATTGAATCACTGAAATGTAAAGTGGTAGTAATTCTATTACAGTAGATAAAGTTGTTTTTAAGTTGTTTCTTTCATCTGATGGTTATTGTGTTATGACTTGTATTTGTGTATCTATTTGATTTACTTTACAAGGATCTTCATTTGCATTGAGAAAGAATATGTTCAATTTCTTTTCCAAATCCTGTCGCATCTACACAATATCTTCTCACATGCCACAAATTACGTTTGAAGAAAAAGATTTTTACACTTTTTAACTTCAACATTTGTTTCTTGACACCAAATTCCTTGTTACTTTCACAATTGGTGCAAAATTGTCCAAAATAATCACTATAATCTAAGATTTTGAGGTTGTTAAAGGACCTATATGTTGTTTCGATCAGAATTCAACTGAGTTCTTGGTCTACGATTACCCTTGAATGTATATAACAAAACTCATACAAGAGTAGATTGAAAACTAATAAAGGTTTGTGGTTAAAAAATGAATTTTTATAGAACAAGCTCAAACAGGGACAAAGTACACAGTTTAGCTTTAGCATCTCAATTATAGGGTTATCATATTTTTTGATCTTTGACTATTTAACTTGTGGATGGATGTATTACGAAAATATCCAGTATGTAATTCAAGATTCCAGCGTCGGCAGATGAGAAGGATTTGTCCTGCTTTCTCCCAACCATAAAGGAAAAAGTCAACGATAAACAGAAGAAATTCTATTCAATTTTTTCAACCCGCAAATCTTTCCATAATAATCGTGTCAAAGAATTCAATTTATTCAAAGAAAAGATGAAAATTCTAACAGGCCCTTTTCGTCTAATCATCTGTTATCTTGTAATATGTAATTTCACTACATTTGCTTGCTCATTTTCACACACTCCGTCTGATGACAGTAAAGTTACTGGTAGAGAATCTAGTGATCGTAATGAGCATTGCAAAGCTTGGTTGGTTCAGTCAATCCCCACTGACATGCCCCAACTCTCTCGCGTCCCGGGTGTTCTTTCCACTGGTAAGTTTATTATTTTTATAGGATGTCGTTTTCCATGCTTGCTATTTGTTTGTTTTTATGCCGGAAAGAAAGAAAAATAGTGGATGGAGGTAGAATAACATTTGATGTATTTATTGTTATTTCCTGCAATGACTACTGTTAGTCCCCCCCCGCCCAAAACTTTTTTTTGCATTCAAACTGGAAAATTAAGACTTAAGTTTTCCTTTTGATGTTCACTTAGCCTTTGGGTGATCATTGGTGCCTTGAGCTTAAAATTGTATTCTTTTCCTTAACATAATATGCTTACTATATTGAAACTATCTCATCTCAAAAGCCCAAGCTTAAGCTTTTAGACGAGGTAGTTTGAGAGCCAATAATTTTTCAGAGGATATATATCCATTTTACCAACTTCCCTTGCATACATTGCTTCACCTACTGGCTGTTGACCTTGAAGAGTTGATGTGGTTATGAGTACTATTGGATGCAGTAGTACTCAGTCCTCTAGATTTTCAAGGACTGCTGGATATGCAATAGACACCACGCTACATTTGGTACACTTCCTGACATAAATATAATACTTTCATAGGGTATTCTTTTGGAAAAAGAGGATATAAAATATTTGATGTTGACACAAGAACACCAATATTTTCCGGATGTTTTAATGAATGAACTTGTTATACTCACTCGTGTATTCATGATTATTGTTTCAGCCATCCAATTATCTAGTTGCTTTTAGTTGAGGTGGTTCATCATATATAAAATATAAGTTCTACTGCACTGAAAAGCACACTTCCCCCCTTCCTTCAATTCATGAGACCCTTTGGAAGATGTCCCTCTGCAATGCGACTCAACATTTTGAACCTATTTTAATGTGAATTTACCAGCTGATGTTTTTCGATGGTTGGCTGGAAACTCTTCATGGAGCTTGGACATAATTGCACAGTACTGGCAGTTGATAGCTCATCCTGAGGATCCTCGATCAGGGGATTATGGATACTCAAAGGATGACTTGCAAAGATTTAAAGCTAATGATGGTTTTGAAGTCTACAGAGCATTGGAAGATGCTGCTGATCGTGACGTTAATATAAGGTAGGTACATGAGCATAATCAACGGCCACTGTACTCATAAATGGAGGGAATTTTGAGATAAAGGAAAAGGATATTGTAAGGGATTTAGCTAATCGACGACACTGCATAACAAAATCACAACTTAATATAAGCTACATAAAACAGTAATTGTACTACATGAAAATCTGAAGGTAAAAAACTTCATGGTATTCTATATGCATTTTGAACGCTTCTCAATCTTTTGCTGAAATATATGGCTTGATGATTTAATAACAGTATAAATGCTTTTTGTTAACGTATTCAAATTTAAATCTGGGAAAACAAAAGCTGGATATTAAACTTATCCGTGAGTTGATTCAACATTTCCTACTATGTGGTCTTTCATGGTAGGGTGTACTATATGATGTTACTCCTTATATCAAAATAGTTGGCGCAATTTCGTTTCTTGCTTAAAGTTTCATGTAAAACTTCCCATCACCATTCATTGCAAAGTAATTTTTCTACCTTTTTTCCTTCATAGCAATTGAAATCAAATTTTGTTCAGACTTTTACAGCACTCTGGAGTTTATCCAGATTATACTCAAGAACCATCCAACCTCGCAGCAGGAAGGCCAAATGTGAAGAATGTCACCTTATTACTTAAGGACTGGTGGGGATCTGGCATAGTCCATACCAAGGTTTGGATATCTGACAGCCGAGATGTTTATATTGGATCTGCAAACAATGACTGGAAATCTCTGACTCAGGTAACTGGATACATAATGTGAAGTACAAACAAACTTAAAAATCAATATTTTTGTATGAAGTTCCTATAGAAGTGTACTAAAGATGGATTGTAGAGATATTTTCATTATGCATTTTTCAACTTGCCTGTACAAGATTTATGTAATTAGAATAGCACTGGACAATAATGACCATCAGTGTGAGAAAAATGAGGTTTTATATATTTTTCATAATATTATTTTCACTTGCAGTATGTATCCCTTGGCACAAATTTTGTATTCTGTCTACCACAGACACATTTGTAGCTGTCCCATGGAGGCACAACACGTACCTTGCTCTGTGGGCTCAGTTCACGATTTTGGTATCCATAAGTGATGGTTAATGGGATCTATTTTTTCCCCTTTTCCTTTTGTGTTGAGTAGGGAAGGGGTTCCCATTTATAGGTACTATTCAACGAGTTAAGAATGTAATAGTTAATTAATTATCTTCTTTCTGGTCTATCAGCCTCTTTCTCTCGATCTCCTTTTCCAAACATTCAAGGCCATCTCCACTCCTACACTAATAACTTATTCTGTTGTTTGTTAATAATTGAATAGATCTCTTTGTCAAATGGTTTTAGGTCAAGGAAGTTGGTATATATCTTGTTGGTTGTCCAAGAATTGCAGAAAATGTTGAGATTTACTTCCATAACTTGTGGAAACTAGCCCATCTCAATCCTTCAGCTTATACTAAGTCAGTATGGGATCAGCAATGGCAGATTAATCGAAAGGTTCCCTGTTGGTCATACTTTCTCCATCCGAAAGAAAGGTGCAGGTATGTACCAAAAAAAGTACTTAAACCTGTTCTCTCTGTCTTTCATCGTTAACATATCAGTTTAAAAGTTTATACACGACCTTTTCTTCTTCTTTTTCATACGGGGTACGGGGGATTCCTGGTATATAGCAACTTAACCTTGTTTGGAATTGAAAACCATATTGATTGATCATCCCCAATGCATAAGTCTGAGGAATATTTTTTTATTTTTTTGGGGGGGCTACTAAATAAACATTTTCCAAGAAGAACTGCATAGTACGTCAAGATAACCCATCCACCCCGCCCCCCCCACCCACACCCACACCCACACCACCACCAAAATACACACAGTAAGAGTCATAATGAAGGTATACATTCAGAGACAATCAGCTATACATCTTATTTTGTTCAAAAATTGTGTCCTTTTTCTAATTGGTAGCTACACTTAACCTCCGATTCTGGTATCTGCAAGTATTTTCTTTACATCAAGTATCACACATAATATCCCTGAAGATTTCCTGTGTAGTTCTCTACAGGCCGTGATGATTTCTTCTATTTCTCTCTTTCAGAAAACCATAAACTGTTGCATCCAATGTCAATTTCCTTAACTACTATTCAAAGCCTCCACCTTGAATGTATCAGTAATCTAGTTTAATTCTTGCTCCCAATCTTACCTTTCCATGTACATGTTAAAGTGGTAATACATTTAATACTTGGGAAAAATTAAGAGAATTGTCAAATTCTTATATTGGCAGTAATATAATTTTTCAACTTTTTTTTCCGCTAGAAGTATGTGATATTCTTTATTAAAAAAATAAAATTGTTTCTGTGTTTATTTATAGTAACCCAGCAAATTGTCTGATGGTATAAGCTGTCAAAGTTGTAAAATTTCTCTAATGAGTACCATTTCCGACTTCTTTATTTTGTCTGCAAAAATATCGTGAACTCACCTTCCCTCTTCTTGCAAAAATATATTAATATGTAGGGAAAGGATCTCCTTTCTTACTTGTTACAGTTATTTACTCTGCATGATGTTGTGACAGGTCACCTCTTCCTAAATACGTGGAGGTCAAACATGTAACAGGCTATCCAGTACTTTCAGACCCAGATATTTTTCATTTTGCAATTGAAACACCTGGAGGAAACTATTCAACCTTGCGGCCCCAATTCAGTTATCTGTCATTTGCTCCTCCCGAGGTTTTGCTCCTCTCATATATCTTTCTATCTGATTTCTTAAGTTTCTGGTTATGCTGCAAGACTCTAGAATCTTTCAGTACAACTGTTTCATTTTGTTGACTGGATTGTGGACAGTTATAAGTACGCAATCTGGAAGATTAATGTCTGTTTGACAAACTGATTTCAACATTACGACTTGATTATCTAGTTGGAAAATAAAATGTCTTTCAGATCAAATAGTTGCATTCAATCTTAATATTTTATTTTGAACAGAAACATTTACACATCATTTGATTTTTGAGATATATATATTCTCTGAAAGAGCATTATATATGAAATTGGTGTCATCAGGACATCTGTATTAATCTGATGGATGGAAATACTTCTATAGAGTCTGGGAAAAAATATTACTAAAATGTGTTGTTCCACAGCAAAATTGTCATTTACTAATCTTAATCAGAACCTAATATTTTTGTCTAATGCATTTTCCTGTTGTACTGATCTCCTACTGGCAGCTGTCATTTTCCAAGCACCAGGCGGATGAACAGGCATGGGCGGATACGATCAAGTCTGTAGGAAATGGAGCAACGGTCAGAATAAGTACTATGGATTGGCTTGGTCAATCCCAATACACATCAGAAACAGTTTATTGGTCATCCCTTTCTTCAGCTGTGTCTGAGGTAACTTTAATATTTACACTTTTCCAAGCTTATAATTCTTTTGCATTATATTTGCAGGTTTTTCCTAGTATGTTATGTTGAGATGAATTCCCTGTTTATCATTCATCTCAAAAAGCTTATAAGTTATTGACAGGTTTTACATTGGATGTTCTAACTTGCAGCTTGTTTTATTCATATTTAGATTTATATTTTCAAGTTTAGGATCATCTTTACAGTAGACTTAGTTTTGGTTTTATATGGTGTAAGGCTTTCATTTCATCTAGTCTGAAATACGTTCTTTCATGTTTATATGATTTTTGTCCCCTGGCAAACGTAAAATTTGATCTAAGGATGGTCAAACTCAGAAAAACTAGGAATAGCTTTGCATCCTTTAAACTTAAAGTTGTCAAAAATCATAAGTGCATGTTTGGTACTCAGTAATGTACAAGATTTTAGTTTTTTTCTTTTTTAAAACTACTTGGTATCATCAACCATCCCTCCCAAACATACCATAAGGGGTCCAGGTTTTTTTTGGCCATTCGAGAGTGGTCATCAACATATTTGATGGGGGTAATAGCCCTCTTTTATCGGTTCTGATGACAATCAATTCTTGAAGTGGTGTAGTTGGAAAAGGGATTGGAGGTGAAAAATGATTAATCTCCAAGAAATCTAATTTTATTCTGGTCCTTCTGTGACAAGCAGAGAAGTCGATATCTCTTTAAATTTCTGCCACAAAATTTGTGATTTTGATTTTTGCCACTCAATAAATTGCAGGTTGTATACTCCAAACATGCAAAGGTGAAAATACTTGTTGCGTACTGGGCACATTTCATAAACAACACAGATCAGTACCTGAAATCTCTCCTCTACACCAATACTCTATGCTCTTCTTCAAAATACAACAAATGTTCTGGCAAAGTCGAGATCAAGTACTACATGGTACCGGGATTCAACTTAACTGGACCTGCCATCCTCAACGGAACAGCCACGGGAAACATTTATCCTGGCTACACGAGGGTCAACCATGGAAAATATGCAGTTAGTGATTTACGAGCCCATATCGGGACGAGTAATCTAGTGTGGGACTACTTTTACAGCACCGCAGGTGTCAGCTTCGGGACATATAATCCGGCCATTGTTGCTCAACTTCAAGAAATATTTGATGCAGATTGGAGTTCACCTTACACAGTGCCTGTTGAACCTTTGGAAGAAGGTCATCCCTTTTCAAGCTAAACATATTTAAGTATGGAGTTAACTGATTATGATACAAAAAGAAAGATTTGGCCTTGAACTATATTGAAGGGTTGGAGTTTGACATTCATTCTGTGCTAAAGAACTTAGATGGCAGAAAAATTGCATCAGGAATAAGGCTTTTTATTCTTTTGTAGAAAGTAGAAACACATCCATCCTTTTGACTTCTGAGTGGATGTATCTCTGAATTGTTCATATTGATCAAAATTATTCACATAATTGATCTGGGGATATTGAAATTTATTGTTGTATTACTTTCATGATAGCATATTCAGCACGGTTTGATGTATTTGAAATTGCAAGTCACATAGACAATTGCAAAAGACGTAAAAATCCTATTTCAACATTGTTTTTCAATCGTCGCATCACTTTTAACGTTATTTCTCATTGTCACCTTAAGTTTAAAAAATTACTTTTTGATAATGTGGCAAACAAAATTCTTAATTTTTAAATGTTTCGGAATGACGTGTGAAAGCAACATTAAAAGTAGAGTAATTGTTGTGAAATAACTTTTGAAGTATAATGATTAAAAAAAAATTTGACTAATATATATATATATATATATATTTTTTTTTAAGAATTAAAAATTCAGCGACTTCTAGCAAATAATGTTGAAAGTACCAAGCTATTATATATATATTTTTTTACCACAAAACAAAATGGAAAAGAGGAAAATGTAAAATAAAACCAACCTTCTCTCGAAACCAAGAGTAAAATATATTTAGCTCTTGTTTGATCCTCGTTATTTTTAATATACATTTTTTTTTCTATCTTCTTTTTAATCACACATTTTTTCAATAAAATGATATTATACGTAAACTCAAATCTTTTTTCTTATTTATTAACCACATATTATTTTTCAATATATTATTGCAAAATACATTCTTGACAAAAAAAAAAAAAAGGGAAGGGCTCAAACAGGCGCTTAATTCGGAAATTTAGGGACCAAATTGATATCATGTCTGAACTTCAGAGGTGAAACTTTAATTATTTAATAGAATGCACGCTCAGTTGTGCAAAGCAGCAGCGTCCCCATTTGAAAACCCAGTGGCCGCAACAAAATCGCGCACTGAAAATTATACCTAGCAGGGATTGATTTTCCATTGAAGGATGCAGAGACTGAAATTTATAATACAACAGCATCGTTCTTTACAAAGATATGTTTTTGCTTTTCATCAAAACCGAGCCTTTTCTGCACTTCCCAGTTATACCCAACTCGATTATCTCCAAGAAGAGGCAAGTTCTTTTCACTTTATGTAAGTGCCTTTGCATTAGTACGCATTCCATGTATATTAGGAGCTGCACAAATGCAGAACCCATGTAAAAAAATTCACCAGAATGTGCTTCTTTGTACAGGAAAAAAGATAAATAGGAGCATCTATGATATGTATATTGTGTCTTATGTAGTAGCGTACTTTTTGAGGGGAACCCTGTGTTGAGTTTTTTTTCTAAAATGGGCTTACGTTCTTTGCTTAAAAAGATCGAATTCTAATTACTATACATTTATTTATTTTTGTATGCTGGTGCAGGTTTTAGTTGAAGGGAGAGCTAAATCAAGGGCAGCCATACTAAACAGACCATCTGCACTCAATGCTCTCACTACATCCATGGTCTGTGCCTCTTTGTCTTTCTTGTTTGTGGTTTTGTTTGATAAATTTGAATGCTTTATATCCACTTGCAAAAACTGTAAATTCTTGTTATTTTCAACAGTAGTAAAAAATTATAGAAGTCTTGGAAGGGAATCCCGTTGCTTTATCTTTTCGTATTCAGTGTTCATATTTTGGGAAATGATGATGGATTTCATCTTTTGTGGTAGGCTGCTCGTTTAAATAGATTATACGAGTCTTGGGAGGATAATTCAGATATTGGATTTGTCATGATGAAGGTAATGCCGTAGTTTTAATTCTCCACCCTCCCCATTATGGTTAATCCGTCTTCTATATTGTTGCGAATGGGAGTATTAGCAGTAATCTTAGGTCACTGTTTAAATTTATTGAAGGGTAGCGGCAGGGCATTTTGTTCTGGCGCGGATGTTGTTACATTGCATCAGTTTCTTAATCAAGGTTGGTAACTTCTGCATCTTGCTGTCTAGGCATTTCTAGTAGAGCGAGTTGAGCTTTTTAGTTTTTAGACCGAAGGGTATCAAGCTCATAATGGTGAATTAAGTAAAATCATGACAGTTTTTTCTGTCTTTATTGTAAATGTTATAATGAACAAAATCATGGTGACTTTGATATGACTTGTGGCTCAGTCACTCCTCTTTGTTTTGTCTTAGATATTTCTCTCTTTTTCCATTGTATTTAGTTGTACTGGGCAGCCTCAGCTGCTTGTTGAAGATGGTCTTCAAATTGATTTATTAGTTTTTTTCACCTTTTGGGTTAACTGATGAAGTACTCTCGGTACATAGCTACATTAGTAATTAGAAAAAACTCAATGTTTTACAACAGCACTTGCAATATGAATGTACTTTCTTTATGAATTAAAGATGAATGACTTTGCTATAGCACAATATGATAATTTACATGTTTTTGCTGAAGTCTCGTTGAATATTTCTCTTTCCAGGGAAGACTGAAGAATGTAAGGCTTTCTTTGAGACTTTATACAAATTTGTATATGTACTGGGAACATATCTGAAGCCACACGTGAGTTCTTTTTTCTCCATGCTTTCTACTTCAAAAAGAGTTGTAGAAAAAAGTTGGTCAAAGAGTGATTTTGTTATCAAGCATGTCTGTTTTATCCTCTCATTTAGCAATGATGAATATTTTTGCTTGATTGTTAAGACATCATCAATGAGGTAGCACAAATGCATTTGGTGTAGGCAGTGTTATCACCTTCTTAACTTATTCTAAGAGTAACAAAGTTTTTGAGTGCTAAACTGAGTGTGTAAGCTCAATCAACCCTAAAAATGACTGCTGAGGAGGTTGTAATCTTCAATCTACATTTGGATCGCTTCTCTACTTGTACAATTAATGGATATACGAGTATGATGTTGAATATTGTACAATACCCCTGGACCATACATATTTGATGTTGAACATTAACTTACAAAACTAAAAATGTATGAGTTGCTGAATGTTTTTGAGAATGCAAATGACAATGGTGTTAATGCACTCTGAAAATCAATTGGGGAGTAACCTTCATTATGATAGTCCTGGAAAGTCGAGAAGCCACAGCCCATACGGGTTGTTTGGGATTTCTCCTTGCTGTTTTTTGTCCTATCTTTCTGTTTACTGCATATAAATGAGATGTTCGATTGTTGAAAACTGACATTGGACTCATTCTGAGTTTTTTTGTCTCTGTTCACTCAATTTCTTTATTTTCATCTAATTTCTTGTATCCCAGATTGTGTTTCTTCCCCCAAAAAACAAATAAAGGAGTTAGTTCTGTCTTTCCTTTTATTTCCTTTGAATATGTTTTTCTTTTTTCAATTTTAATGGTCCACCGTATCTGGTAAGCTGCAGAAGTTGTGGACTAATATTACATAACAGATCCTATTAATTAATCAATATTTTGTTGAAACTTAAAATGGTCTTGAACTTGTTTCATCTTCAAATTTGAGTCTTCTTAGTGGGAGCTATTCTTCCTTGTGCCAGCATTCATTGAAGTCTATATAAATTTATAATCTGAAGTCTGCTTCTAATTTCATTATAGAGATAGAGAGGGAACAGTTCTTAAGAAATTTTAGATTTTTGGTTTGTATTTTATTGTATAATGCTATATTGGAAAGCTATTAGAGCTCCTAATATCTACATTCTTTCCATTCCTTTAGATGGTCCAATCACTAAAATCAAATGGGGCGTGGATCTAACTGAGTAGAAACCATTTTTGGCATAGTGCCTTCAAATTTGTTACTAGGTAGATATAGACTTCTCTTATCAAAACCTGAAGAGCCATCCCTAAATGTATCTTTCTTTCCAACAATTGATTTTGGAGTTGATAACATCACTTGTTGTTTTACTTGAGTCTGATTGGAGAAATGTAGGTAACTATGCTAAATGATCCTACCATTTATTCTGCCAGATTCTAATGCTTGCCCCTCGCCAATCTTCCATCTAACACCATGTTGCCACACATCTAACACCATGTTGACCCTTCATATCCTTGATTCCAATAACCCAGATATGGGCCACATATTTAGACTAAAGAAGGATATGAAGTTTGAAGGGAGAGAATCTTTCTTCTGGCTGGAGAGTTGGAATGCATAAGGCCCCACTGTTCAAATTTTCTTCTGGGAAATTCACAAAAAAGAGTTACGACTGTGGGTCCTAGGAGCTCTGAATGATGAAAAAAATGTACATAAATACATATCAATATATCGTTGATTGAAGTTAATTAGCCCTTAGGAAAAATATTGCCTCAACTAAGCCCCCCTAATTGAATCTCTTTAAATTAAAACTCTTTATTTTTCATATTCATTTTCAACCGCACATTTACACAATAAAATATTCTACATGTAAATCCAAATCTTTTCCCTACTTTTTAATCACACAATCTCCAAAAAAAATCACTATTCAAAACATCATTTCCTCCAATTTCTCTTTATAATGGCCATCTAACAGGGGCTAAGTTTGAAGCAGTTATTTGAAAGACAAGAAAGTGCATGTTTTCATCTTTTACCATATTAAAGGCGGTTGTCACTTGTAATAATAGCCAAGGAATACCAAAATGTGAAGATAGGTTTCAGGCAGGCATAAGCGGATGTTATCAAATAAGTGTTATCAGTTCTACCTTTCTTTTCTCTATCATGCTGTGCTTCTGGATAATAATCAATCTTGTAAGTAATTTGCTATTAATCAAATGAGTGTTTTTTATTCTACCTTTCTTTTCTCCCCCATGTGATGCTCTTCACATTTTATTAATAATTTGTTAAGATATAAGTGCCAATTATCTTATCCTATTCTTGTAGGTTTCAGATTAATCTAGTGCATTATTTCGTTATTTGGTAGGGTTATCTTTTTCTTGTGTTATATGCTAAGTTGTTACTTAAACTGAACGATTTGTCCTTACATCTGCAATTTTGCAGGTGGCTATCCTGGATGGTATCACAATGGGGGGTGGGGCAGGCATTTCGCTCCCCGGGATGTTCCGCATTGTAACTGATAGAACTGTATGAAACTGCTTTCTGGGTGGATCTTTTTACTGTGCTTCCTTTGTTTTCCATGAATAGTTTTTTGCATATTAAGTTGAAATACTGGTAATCACAGTATCTCAACCAGAACAAGCCCATGAAATGATACGACTACTGGATCCCAATAAGACTGAGATTTATAAATGATAAAGATAGCGCTTTTAGGTTCTCACGCGTTGTAACAATTTAATGAGCTATCTGCTTTGAGTTCCGGTTTCTTTGTCATACACACTTATTAATATGAACTTCTAATGAATTCCAGGTTTTTGCAACTCCGGAAGCTCAAATTGGTTTTCATCCTGATGCAGGGGCTTCGTATTATTTGTCTCATCTTCCTGGCTATTTAGGTAAGATCAGAACAAACATTCTTAGTTTTCAATGATTTCATCATTCCTAAATTGATTGGTATTCAGCACATTAGTGCTTATAATGGGAGGATAACTTATTTTGAGTAGACTTCTATATTCTCGATCTTGGAGTTGGATATCAAAACGCAGATACCATTACTCCTGCTTGTTTGCTTTTTTGTTTTTTATTGTTTGTATTGTTCCATTCATTGCTGTTGTGTTTATTATTTATGTTTATCCTAGCACGTTTCTCATTTCAATGTGGGATATCTCCACTAAAACCAGTAAATTACTTCTGTTAGTAAATGGTTAATTGTGGTCCTAGAGCCACGAGCTAAGTCAACCCTCTAATGTGACCAAGTGATAATTTAGATCATGTAACTTAGGCTGGTGCTTTAATGTGAATATGGAATAATTAATTGTTTAAACTTTTCTCTTTGCAGGAGAGTATTTGGCACTTACTGGAGACAAGCTTAATGGTGTGGAAATGATTGCTTGTGGTCTTGCTACACACTATTCACTGAAAGAAGTTAGTCTTTTATTTTCCTGGGAGAAATTTTGTATTTTGTTTTCCTGTTTATGGCTCCTCTATTGTACTTGTGTGCATTTTGAAAGTTACTTCTCCTTTTCCTCACAGAGGCTTCCTTGGATTGAAGAACGCCTTGGTAAATTGATTACTGATGATCGTTCTGAAATTGAAAATTCTCTTGCTCAATATGGTGATTTAGTCTACCCAGATAAAAGGAGTGTTCTTCACAAGTAATTTTTTTAGTCATTCTTTTACTTTTCCCTTCTTCCTCACTCCATTCCATTCTTCATTTTCATTTTTCTGCATTTCTCGTTCTCAGTATTTATACATTGTTTCCTTGTCTCTCTTTTTACTATATATATATATATATATATGAATGCCATTTTGCTCTAAATTCTTGGCCCATAAAATTATATGATAAGAAAAAGATCACCAAACAGGAATGGTTTGAATAAAGAAAAACAATTAGAGACTAGACAATTAACCTACTAATCTCAACAGTAAATTAAGCTTTATTCCCAATAAATTTTGCTTGGCTACATGAATGTATTTTCACCATTGTATTCGATGTAAGATCCAATGAAATCGAATGTTTTTGCAAGTTGCAACCTTGTTAGACTGTTCTAATAGGTTAAAAAGAACTATTATTATTATGTGGGCCCACTGAAAATGTGGTTACCTGAAGTAAAATTACGCAGTGAATGCATCGAGTCAAAAAGTAAATGTACCGTAAGTTACAATTTTTTTGTGTTCTCCCTGGGCAGTTAAGCTATACCCCTGGGGTGTGTCCCGTGGTACATTTCATGAGTGCATTTTAGAGGGAATAATCCATATGAAGTAATCGACTATTTTTTTTTCTCTTTGATTGTAAATTCTGCATCTCCATTTCTCTTCAGGTTAGAAACAATTGATAAATGTTTCTGCCACGATACAGTGGAGGAGATCATGAATGCTTTGGTAAGCTTGATTTATGTATGGTTACATTCAAGTTAGTTGAAGTTATTGATTTGTTTTGGTCTTATTGTCTGGTTGAAGAGCATGCACAGTAAATTAACTACTGAACAAATGGAAGCAAGGAAAAGAACATTGCTGAATATCATTTAGTACTTCAATGGAAGAAGGAAGAACCCAATACATGAACTTTATATTCTGAAATAGATCATATTGATACTGTGTTGACATCGAACATCTTGTGGTTTGACCAGACACAATTACCAAGTGAATTAAAATTTAAAAATATAAGATATTTTGCAATTTCAGGAACCTGAAGGGGGTGTGACAACTTTTACTGTTTCTTGAACTTTTGAAAGTTGATAAAAGAGAATAGTGGATCAAACATGAAGTAATGCGTGTTAACAAAACAAAATGGATTTATTCTATGGTAGTGGACATAGCTATGGAATGGTCTAAATTAGAATCAAACGTTTTCAATTTGCGGTGAAGTAGCTGTGATCTGGTTAAGTTGAATTGTTTCTGCATAGTATTAAGTCTGTCTGTTCTTGTTGGGAAAAGTAAAATTTAATTTCACTTGTCAAGGAAAATAAACTAGCTAGAATTTCCTTTTCATGGAGAAATTGTTAGCTTCTCACTTGTGCATTTATGCCATCAATAGAAATTTGGATCGATTCTTGCAGGAAAATGAGGCTGCAGAGTCTTATAATGAATGGTGTACTGCAGCGCTTACAAAATTAAAAGAAGCCTCTCCATTGAGCTTAAAAGTGACTTTGCAATCAGTAAGCTACTAGCTTCTTGCACTCTATGATTTTTTCTTTATACTTGGGATGCTAACCTTTTTATCTTTCCATGGGAAATTCATAGATTCGAGAAGGTAGGTTTCAAACTCTTGATCAGTGCCTGGCAAGGGAATATCGAATATCGCTGAAATGGATTTCCAAACAGGTGTCAAATGATTTTTCTGAGGTATGGCTTATCCGATACTCAAATTGAAGCAATTTTGTGATGTTCATATCTTATTCTAGTCATTTGTAGGGTATTCGTGCAAGATTAGTTGACAAGGACTTTGCTCCAAAGGTGCGTATTGAATTTAAACGTACCAGAAATTTGTGAAATTCTTTTCGAGAAATAGAACTTGTTGACCAATATTAAATCTAAAATTTCAGTGGGATCCTCCCAAGTTGGAGCAAGTAACTGATGACATGGTTCATAGCTTTTTCTCCCCTCTTGGTGAACTTGAGCCAGAACTAAATTTGCCTACTGCATTGCGAGAGCCTGATGTATGAAAGCTTTCCCAGTTCTTATAGCGGTGCTATGTTTTGGTCTCCATTTACGACCAGTTTTCATGTGGTGGTACGAGTTTCATATAGGTTTCTTCATTAAGCAGAGGAAGTGAACCTAAATTATCGATGTAGCAATAGCATGGTGTTTCTGTAATTGCCTGTGGCATCATTTTATGTTTCTTTACCTCTAGTTGCCTAGGGACCTGCTTTCTCGATTATTTGTGAAGCACTTTATGCTAAAAATTATTTACCTTTAATAAGGGTGCGGTAAGAATAAGCTTCTGGGGGTTGGTTTTTGCTGTCTATTTTAGTTGTTCTTTTATTCTCTTTCTTTCTTTAGTTTCACCAAGGCATGTGGTCAAGTATTTGTACATGTTACTCTTAAAAGATTATACGTTCTTATTAATTTTAAACAATTTAAGTGGATTGGAAGTTGAAATTGTTGACTATTTGTTGACATATGGTTGATTTCATTTTTAATGTTTTGATCATAACAAACAAGATTAATATTGTTTCTAACAATTGATTTTGAGTGAAGATAGTTCAATATTAAAATCAATCAAATATTGTCAAAATCAACACTTTATAAATTGGATTCGAAATAAAGATCAAAGTGGAAGTTAATCATTCTTGTCAAATCATTTGAGACAACAGTTTAAATGACAAACGTCAATAAAAAGTAAGATTAAGAGCTTGAGAGATGACATCCAAGAAACATCAAGATGAGAAGTCTAAGAGACAAACTTAGAAGTAAGTTCAAAGACTAGGTTTCTTGATTCAAATATAAAGATACTAATACTTTGACATTTAGCAATAAAAACTCAATAATCATTTTATGTACGAAAAGATTATTTCATAAAAATACTAATAAGAAAATAATTATTCTTTCAAAAGGATGAGTTTCAATTTGATATTTAGATTTTTTACAATTTTACTTACCTTGAAAGATAAAGTGAAAACATCCTTCAAAAATCCACATTTTTCAAAAAAAAAAAAAAAGAGTTAAAGTCCATGCGAACATCCGGTTCGTCAACGGAATATTTTTTTAACCATTCTGATTTTTGACGCACAACGATTAGTTGGGTTGTTCGGTTTAGAATGCAGACGTCCTATTTGCCAAAACTTTGGACGTTTTAACTGCTATGAATAGCATCTCACTTTGCATTCATAAAACAATTAGAAGAAAGCTTTCTTATGAAATATATTTATGAAAAATCTTTTTTAAACTTACNTGTTCGGTTTAGAATGCAGACGTCCGATTTGCCAAAACTTTGGACGTTTTAACTGCTATGAATAGCATCTCACTTTGCATTCATAAAACAATTAGAAGAAAGCTTTCTTATGAAATATATTTATGAAAAATCTTTTTTAAACTTACATTTTTACATTTATTTCTTCATATCAACAACTTTGATTGTTGAATCAAATTTTTTGAATCATTTCTTTCATCAAATTTTTTTTTATTTCTCTTTGTGTTTAACTTATTTATATCAATGTTAAAAGAAATATATATTTTTGAAGAAAATCTTTGCATTTATGTTGCATAAACTTTTTTACTTCTTCATATAGAAATATTTATATCAATCTTAAAAGAGAGATCTATTTTTAAAGAAGATCTTTGCACTTACATTGTATAAGCTTTCCTACTTCATATTGAAAACTTTGATTGATTGAATTAAACTTGTAAAATCATCATATTCATCAATGTTTCTCATTTTTCTCTTAATACTTAATTTATTACAATTATTCATTAAAAGAGAGATATATCTTGAGAAAATATTTGAACCTACATTGTATTTATTTCTTCTTCTTCTTCTCATCGAAACACGTTGGTTGATTGAATCTAATTTTTTTATTATCATATTCATCAAAGTTTTTTATTTAACATTTGAGCTATTATTATTATTCATTGAAATACTCCACAATTATATTATTTGTATTATCTCTCAATTTTACTTATCGCTTTTATATTTGTACTTATTAATTGAATTAATCTTTTTAGTCTTTACTTATTTCAATTTAAATTAATTCTTCAAAAAAGTTTTAAAAACAAATTCATCCCCCTCTAGATTAGTTATTATTGAGCTATCACTATCCACAAACTTACCACGAAAAAAGTGAAAATGAGTTTCATTTAAAATAATCTTTTTAAAAAAATAAAAACGAAGAGCAAAAAATATCTTTCTCCTCCAACCAACTCCACCTATCCTTTCCCCATCTTCCACTACCCCTTCCCCCTTCTCCCTCTCCCTCTCTCCCTCTCCCTTACCCGTTACCATCACCACCATATTCTACTTTGCAAGTAGAATAACTTAGTATATTAATTTCTCAAAATCAATTTCGAGTAAATGGGAAACTAAGATCAAAATGAAGTGATTTAACTTGAAATTATTAGGCTCTTGTTTGATCTCTATTTTTCTCTCTTATTTTCAATTACTCATTTTTCAATAAAATAATATCACATGCAATCCAACAACCTTTTCTTCATTTTTAACCACACATTCTCCATCAATTGACTATTACAAAATGCATTATATACTAAAAAGGGGCTCAAACATGCCCTAGAGTTGGAAATTGGTGGGAAAATGAAAGGTCAGTTGTCCCACATTAAAAATTAGAAGCCAAATTTCACTTTGTATAATTCAAGTTAGAGATTTGGGTTTGGGGTCCAAGAGGCATCATTTGTCTTTGGAAGGGGAAGACTTTTGTGTGGGTTGGTTCAGACCAAATTCTATGTGCACGTGTTGATGGTCATAGCTCGTTGAGCCGAGCTCGAGCACAACTATGGCACTAACGAGATTGTGCCAAGTGGTGGTTATTCTAGAATTTGTTTGTCATTTTTCTGATAGACATGTCTTTTTAAACAAAATTTGTCAATATCATCAGAAATGTCTTATCAAACCAATGTCTTTTCAGACGCAACTTTTCAACTGTAATATATTGACCCACATATTCTTGTAAATTTCGCTTACTCATATCCATTTCATTTATGCTTTGCATACTTACATTTTGCATTAGTCATTTTTTCTTCATTCTCTATTCCATGATGGGACTCGAATTGACTAGCGCGAAATTCTTCCGTTTCTTGTTTTTCCTCTTCTTGTCCTTGTATTCGCCCTTTACGGTATGATGACAGTGGCTATAACTCCAAATCACAATGTCGTCGCCATTATATTATCTTCTTCTACGCCATTTGGAATCTGCTTTTCGGGATTCATTATCCCTCGACCTATAAGTTCTTAACACCACATTTTTCATTAAGATGAGCATGAATTCAAGAAAACTTTGACTGGCATTCCCTTGTCAATAATAGAGGATCCCTGTGTGGTGGAGATGGTACTAGGCAACACCGGTCGCTTATTCCTTGTATGGTTTCATAACATCCCAATTTGGAGATATTCAGGATAGGCTCGACACAGGCGAAATAGTGGAAGAGTTTCTGAGAAATTACTTTGGGTTCATACACGAGTTTCCTAGGGTAGTTGCTGTTGTAATTTTTGGATTTGTTGTTCTTTTCACTTTCATCTTTGCCCTACTCTGTCAAGTCATTCAACTTCCAGAGGAGATAAGATAACATTATAGTTTCTTACGATCAACTTTGTTAAAAGAAATCTGATACTCTATTCCATGATGGGACTCGAATGGACAGCGAAATTCTTCTGTTTCTTGTTTTTCCTCTTCTTGTCCTTGTATTTGCCCTTTTACGGTATGATGACAGTGGCTATAACTCCAAATCACAATGTCGTCGCCATTATATTATGAATTAAGCCATTTGTACTTGATGGCTTACACTTTGGGTTACCCGGCCCCACCACTCCTCTCACAATGTGGGAGGACCCGAGGTGAATAAAATAATCACTGGGCCCCCCATTGTGAGGGGGAAGCGTGGGCCCGAGTAACCCAACATGTAAGCCAACAAGTACATGTAGCATAACTCTTATATTATCTTCTTCTACGCCATTTGGAATCTGCTTTTCGGGCCTACAAGTTCTTAACACCACATTTTTCATTAAGATGAGCATGAATTCAAGAAATCTTTGACTGGCATTCCCTTGTTAATAATAGAGGATCCCTATGTGGTGGAGATGGTACTAGGCAACACCGGTCGCTTACTCCTTGTATGGTTTCATAACATCCCAATTTGGAGATACAGGATAGGCTCGACACATGCAAAATAGTGGAAGAGTTTCTGAGAAATTACATTGGGTTCATACACGAGTGTCCTGGGTAGTTGCTGTTGTAATTTTTGGATTTGTTGTTCTTTTCACTTTCATCTTTACCCTACTCTGTCAAGTCATTCAACTTCCAGAGGAGATAAGATAACATTATAGTTTCTTATGGTCAACTTTGTTAAAAGAAATCTGATGCCTAATGAATTCTTGTGTACTATTACACCATCAAAATGTGCAAGTTTTGTAATTTTTATTGTAAACAAATTACAATTTTTCATATAAATCTCTTGTTACCTCTCGATACTACATTAGTATTCAACCGAATTTTGTCTTCGAAGTCACATTTATTAATTAACTTAGTTTCTTCCACTGCGGGGCGGATATGGGGCCCAAATCCTATTTTGCTTTGTAATTTTTTTCTTAAAAAAAAAACAAAAAACAAAAAACACAAGATAGTGACTAGGGTCGAGGACATACACGTGCTTTGAAAAGTTATATTTTGACCCAAATATAGTATTAGCCCACTATCCACTTTCTCTAATATTTGCCCACTTCCGGCCTAATTTCTTAAATGAACCAAATTTTAGAATTTGCCTATTTCCAATGGGTTAATTTCACAAATGGTCACTGAAGTTACAGCAAAATTACAAAACGGTCACTGAAGTTCAAAACTTGCAGAAATGGTCATTGAAGTTTCATGCGCTTTCACAAACGGTCACTGGAGGACCGTTATGCCTTTAATTCAAACATAAAGGACCCAAGTGAGCACATCCGGATTTTAGACAGCTTGAAGGTGCCAACTTTGGACCACCATAACTTTGTCCTCCAGCCACCTTTTTTCACGAACCAATATACCATATTGAAGCTCTCAATGTTCTCTTAACAACCCACCCAACCACTGGCTGTGATCCCTTCGGAATTGGCCGGAAAATCGCGTCAAATTGAGCTACCCGGATTTTGGACAGCTTTGAGGTGCCAACTTTGGACCACCATAACTCCATCCTACGGCCACCTTTTTCCACGGACCAAT
>CAIGRO010188544.1:0-15352 GCA_903798355.1 Fraxinus baroniana
TGGATAGGTTGTGATCTGGTTGAGGTACAGTTTACTTCATGTGCTTCTGCTTCTTCATTAACCATTTATTTCCCACTTGGATGTCATTGAATTTGTATTGCACAGCCAATTGTGCAGAGCTGGATACTCTAATTGACAAGGATTATTCATTTGCAGGATAAGAACAGAGGTCACTATGCGGTCGGGTTTGGTGACGAGTGAAAGTTGTTGGGTGTTGTTTACTCTCTTAGTTAATTCAGGAACCAAATGGCATTTTATCATATTGAAATACTGTGGCACATATCATTCTTATGAGCGATGCAAGATGATACTTTAGCATTTTGCACATCGTGCTGTACGATATAATTCTTTGTTCAAAAAATTTCGATGCCGTTAAATTTCAAATAATAGATTTAAGTATGCTTGTTATTTATATTTTTATAGGGTGATATGCTTGCTTACAGTAGTTGGTAACGTGATGATGATGATGGAATATATAGAGTATATACCTTGTGAGGATTCGTTACTACTGTCCAAACACCTTGACATGAGAATGGCTATAACTCATTCAACAAAGCCGATGGATGACATATATCACTTTGACAATTTAGTACAGTGCCAACTTGCTGCAATTTGTGCTGTATAATAACCTCTTAGCATATAATAAAATTTTCCAGTCTTAAAACTTTATTAATGAGATGAGTGAATTATTTTGTAAATTAGTTGACTTTATTATACATGAACAGTTTTGTTATCCTTACCTTTAAAACATTAGGGTGCGTTTGTTTTGTTGTTTTGAAATTATTTTTAATTTTGCAAAACATTGAAAATCTGATAATCGATTATATTTTTACAATACTCAAGATGCATTTTTTACATTTTAAAACTTTTCATTGAAAATACTCGAAATATGGAAAGAAAAGTGTTTAAATAAAATTTTATTCAAATAGAACTTTAAGTTAAAAATATATTCTAACAAATAAAATTTTAAAACAAAAACAAAATAAAATCTAAACTCTTAAAAAACTAATTTTCTAAAAAAAAAAATCTGAACTTTTAAAAAACTAAATTTCTAAAATATAATTAAATGTACAAAGAATAAAACATTCAGTCAAGTCATTAATTTTATTTTTATTTCCTATATTTTGAATTCTATTTATTATTTATCTTTATTTCACATTCGTAGCAATCTTAAAATAGTCTCTCAAAGCTAAAAACTAAAATTGAAAATGAAAATGAGATCAAAACTGAAAATTGAAATACAAACTAAATGGTGTCTCGGTAATATATAGAGCTTGTTTGATTTAGTTTTTTTGGAGGAAGAATTGATTTTGAATAGTGATATGATGGGAAATGTGTGGTTGAAAAAGAAAAAAAAAATATTGATGTGATAGAAAATATTATTTTATTGAAAAATATGTGGTTGAAAAAGAAAAAAAAATTATTTATGTGATAGAAAATATTATTTTATTGAAAAATATGTGGTTGAAAATAAAGAGAAGAATGAGAATAAAAAAATAATGTGGATCAAATAGGGGTTAAAGTGTTATAATGAACAAAGATCAAAAATTTTAATTATAATTAAAATGTGGTGCAAAAAATGAAAAGTGAGCTGCCAAAATAATTACTTTTTTAAAAGTTCAAAATTCGAAAATTCCCACTTCAACCCCCACCTGTTTAAATCCCCACTGACTGCGCATTTTCAAACTTGCGAATCCTCCACTCTCTCCACCTGTACTACATCCACTTTTGTGTATCTATCATTAACCCTAACTTACAACTCCAAAATGCGTGAAATCCTGCACATCCAGGGAGGCCAATGCGGCAACCAGATCGGGGCTAAGTTCTGGGAGGTGGTTTGTGCAGAGCACGGCATCGACTCCACCGGAAGGTACAACGGTGACAATCATCAGCAATTGGAGAGGGTTAATGTCTACTACAACGAGGCTAGCTGTGGGCGTTTTGTCCCACGCGCCGTTCTCATGGACCTTGAACCCGGCACCATGGACAGCGTCAGATCTGGTCCGTACGGCCAGATTTTTCGCCCTGATAATTTCGTATTCGGGCAGTCCGGTGCTGGGAACAACTGGGCCAAGGGTCATTATACCGAGGGAGCTGAGCTTATTGATTCTGTTCTCGATGTAGTGAGAAAAGAGGCTGAGAACTGTGACTGTCTACAAGGTATTTATTATTTAGTTTGATTTTTCTTTTCAGATATGTATATTCCCAATCCATTAATATCATCGTCTTTTTTTTTTTTCTGATTTTTATAATTTTTGAAAGCTGTTTTTGTCCTGCAGTAACATAAATCTACTGTAGTTTATGCATAATTTGCTCTATTTGGTGCGTTTTATGTACATATCAACTGGTTTTGAGTGCTATTTTAGTAGATCTGGCGATTTCTGTTTTGGATTCCTATTTTTTTTAATCATTTTTCATTTTTTTTTTTGTTACCTTGAAGATCTTGTTTTTCTAATCACCGCATGGGGAATTTTTTAAGGTATATAAGTTCCATATATGCTGACATGCATTAACAGGGGTATAAATGCAATTTCAAACATAAATTTAGTACAGACAGAAACACATACATCTAGTATGTTACATTTAAGTGTATGCCTGTGTGAAGTATTTATCAGGTGGAGTTGGTGGGGATGATAGAGCTTGATTTTATTTGGTTCAGAAAACAAAAATCTTGAACTGAAAAGCCAAATACCAGCAAAATAAACAATTATCCAAGCACAGTTCTTGTGGGATTATAGCCGTCAAATTAGTAAGGGTGTGTTAGGTATAGATTTTAATCCAATTAAAATTGAAAATATAGCTGTTATTTGTCTCACTCATCTAATAAAAGTTAATAACAACGACTAGTTTTTTAATTTTAATTCGATTTTAATCTCTACCGAACACGTCCTAAATCTTGAGCTTAGTCTCTGTTGACTTCACTCAACTTATTAATTATTTTGGTGTCTAGTTGAAAAAACTGCTTTTCAATATGTGTTTATTGCTCTTTGACTCAAACTCTTGTTTCATGTATGTTTTGAACATACAGGTTTTCAGGTCTGCCACTCATTGGGAGGTGGAACAGGATCAGGAATGGGAACTCTTCTGATATCTAAGATCAGGGAAGAGTATCCAGACCGTATGATGCTTACTTTCTCTGTGTTCCCATCACCTAAGGTATCAGACACTGTTGTTGAGCCCTACAATGCTACTCTATCGGTCCACCAGCTTGTTGAGAATGCCGATGAGTGTATGGTGTTGGATAATGAGGCTCTCTATGACATTTGCTTCAGAACCCTGAAACTCACAACTCCAAGCTGTAGGTTACTTTTCTCCTTTTTGTACTTTTGAAAAATTCAGTCGTCAACTGTTTTGTATGATAACTGCAGAATTACATGCACAAGTCCATGTTATTCATGAGCCTTGTATGCCACATCTATTGTCCCTGAATCCAATTGAAAGCAACATCAATTTTGTTGTGGGATTTGATTGCACACATCCTTATGACGCATGCCTTATTGTGTGGTGCAATTATTAGTTAGAGGAGCTTGTTCTCCTAGAATTAAATTGTTGTTAATGTATAGTTGAACTGTAATCCAGTTCATTTTAAACCCAAAAGCTTGTGTATTTTGCCTTGCGATTTACTAATTTTAATTTGGGCAGAATTGAATTTTTGGGAGTTCTACTATAAATTTATGCTAGCAATGTCGTAACTGTGGTTCAATTTTAGGATCTTCTCTTGGTGATAAAAATCTAGTTTTCTTGTTGCCTGAGAGGTCATTTTAACTTAATATTTGATGATTTATGGTTTCTGGATTATATAATATGATGTGCTTGTTTTATACTGTTACTTTGTTCTCAGATTCTTGGCTGCATGGGGTCCTGAGCCCCATGGATTGGCTAGCCTATCATAGTTCATGATTTTAATAAAAGTGTTCTGGTCTAAATTTATTTGTGGATTTTTCTTGGCCAGTTGGTGACCTGAACCATCTCATCTCTGCTACCATGAGTGGCGTGACTTGTTGTCTTCGATTCCCTGGTCAATTGAACTCAGATCTCCGCAAGCTTGCTGTTAACCTCATTCCATTCCCTCGTCTTCACTTTTTCATGGTTGGGTTTGCTCCACTCACATCTCGTGGGTCACAGCAATATCGATCCCTCACTGTTCCTGAACTCACCCAGCAAATGTGGGATGCAAAGAACATGATGTGTGCTGCTGATCCTCGCCATGGACGTTATTTGACTGCCTCTGCAATGTTTCGCGGCAAGGTGAGCACAAAGGAAGTTGACGAGCAGATGCTTAATGTACAAAACAAGAACTCATCCTACTTTGTTGAATGGATTCCCAACAATATGAAGTCTACTGTCTGTGATATTCCTCCAACCGGCCTCAAGATGGCTTCGACTTTCATTGGCAACTCGACTTCGATCCAGGAAATGTTCCGAAGGGTCAGCGAGCAGTTCACAGCTATGTTCCGCAGGAAAGCTTTCTTGCATTGGTACACGGGTGAAGGTATGGATGAGATGGAGTTCACCGAGGCAGAAAGCAACATGAACGATCTCGTTGCTGAGTACCAACAATACCAAGATGCAACAGCTGAGGAGGAAGGCTATGATTATGAAGATGAAGAGGATTTACAGGAGGAGGTTTAAGTTCATGCTATGTGCTGGGATATTAGACGATGCTAAATGTTTCAGGATTTTCTTTACCGTTGAATGGCTTCGCTTATGTTTACTTTGTTTGCAACCTTTTAAGTTGCTTTGAATGTCGAATTGATTGTGCTACACTCGTGGAGTTAATTTTGAATGTACTGCATTCTTAAGTTTCATATTTCTGTTTAAAGTGGTGAGATTTGTAGGTAGAGCTTTGAGAATACCGAACCAAAAGGTTGGATACAACTGTTTGGTTCTTGATTTTAAGAATCAGAACAAATTGAACTTTAATTGAATCCAACTGAATAGGCTAGTTTGATTCGATCTTGGTCGAGTTTGAATGCTCGTGGGCTTCTAGCTAATAAGCTTCTGTTTGTCTATCATTTTATCAAATATTGTTTGTTACAGTAAACAATTTTCACCATCCATTCACTTAATGAAATATTTTACGCACAAACTAATAAAGTTACTTTAAATTTTAACTACACATTTTTCAAAAAATACTATTCATTATATCATTCTTCTCCCAATAACGTGAGACAAACAAGCTCTAACTCTTGTGAAGATGATATTTTTATTGTGTACAATTAATTTGTTACAAATTGAGGTTAGAAAATGAAATTATGAATACTCGTTCTATAAAATTTTGAAAAAGAAACATCAAAATTAAATAAAATGTGCATAGTTATTGATGTAAAATTAATCCAATTATAAACCTCTCATGACAAACCTAGATTTCTGGAAGAGTTGTTATTCATTTAAATTTTAATAATCAGAGTTGTTATTCATTTAAATTTTAATAATCGTCGATTTATTTGTGCATATTATTATTATTATTATTATTATTATTATTATTATTTTTTTTTTTAATGTTGAATAATGTGATATTGACCCAAATCATAGTAGGATAACATGGGATATGACATGACATTTTGCATTTAGGAAAGGGAAAAATTCATAAATATGAGTTTAAGTATAACTCATTTCAAAATTAAGATAAAATGTTTAAAATTTTAAAAATCAGATATTTATTAAATTAAATGTAAGCTCACAATTTTATACAATTTGGTCACAAATTATCAAATTAATTGGTTACAAATAAATTCTTAGTCACAATTAAAAATTTTATAGGTCGCAAATTTATCAAATTAATAGTCACATTATTTATTGCTCATAAATCACAAATTTTATAAGTTATGACCCTGTCTGGGCATGCCTTTTTATATAGAAAAATCAATTTTCCACTGTTGAAGCCCACCATTTTTGACCCCCCTCTGTGGTGGGACCCGACTGTCTCCTCAAACGATTATAGTCTTGCTTTTAATTCATGAAAATATCAACACCAGATAGGGCCTATAACTTATTCATGGTCATAAAACATCAAATTAATTAATCACAAATTATATTTAGCTCACAATTTATCAAATTATTGATCACAAATTAACAATTTTTTAGATCACACAGTATTTATTGATCACAATTTATCTATTTTATATTTCATTGGTCACTGTTTATTGGTTCCACATCCATAACTGAAACTCAATCGGTTGGCCAAACCACCACCATTACCCCCATCCAAATAACTCTCCCTACTGGTGAAACTCAAACGACTGGGAAGGCACCTAACCTTACCACCAACACAATCCCTTACAACTCTACCTATTGCTGAAACTCAAGCGAATGGGCAGGCAACCAAAACTACCACCAATACCATCCCCACAACTCTAACTACTATTGAAACTCAAACAATTGGGCAAGCCACTAGCCCATCATCCACTACTAACACCCTCACCATTCCACTTATAAATGAAACCAAAACTCAAACACACAACTAGCCAAACACAAACACAACCCTCGTCGCCACAGCTCTACCTTTAAGTGAAGGCCAGATGGCTAACTAGCCTAGTTCCACTTCAATTGGCCTTGAAAGCACGAGCGCCACCTGCTGCGGCTCTGCAGTGGCAAACAACTCGTCGGAGCTCAGATTGCCACGCGCAGCGCCAATTTGTTTACCACTGCAGAGTGCTTTAGAGCAGCGACGCTTGTTGACCTCCTCGACGTGTTGTCGACGCGGCCCAGGGGAGTATGGGTTGGGCAAAGAGAAAAGGCGTCGACGGATATGGATGTTGGAGTATAAAGAGATAAGGGGAATAGAGAGAATGGAAGGGAAGAAATGATTTGCAGATTCAAATTGAAATTATGTGGTGCAATGGGGGTGGGGGTTGGAGTATTATTATTTAATATTAAAAAAATTATTTATCACCTGATTTGTGAATAATTAAACACCATTCCAGATTTTTGCACAATGATCTTTAAAATCAGGCTGTGGTGTATTTTCCACATTTGCTTATTTATTTTTAGGCCCAAATTATGTACTATTTTTTAAAGGAAAAAAATACATAATTACCAACCTTCAAATATATACTTTCAAATTTGACAAACTTGTGAAATTCTTTCAAAAATCAAGTGGTATTAATTAAACAGGTAATTAAAAAGATTTTATTAATTGAATAGATAATTAAATAGGTTAATGTTAGAATAACATACAATTTATGGTCAGAATTACGTACTAATCATAATTACAAAACATTACATCACAAAATCACAAATTGAATAGATCATAACTTATATATCATTCACAAATTATCAAATTAATTGATTGCAGCTTATTTCTCAATCACAAATAACAAATTTTATATATCAAGACTATTTATCGATCACAATTTATATTAATGGTTACATGTTATTTTTTGGTTACAAATTATCGAATTAATTGATCCATACTTGTTTATCAATTACAATTATCAAATTAATTGGTCACAAATTATCCTTCATCTTCTCCACCACAAACTGACATCCACCATAGTCGTCACCACCCGTAACACCGATGCAAGCTCATATCCACAACTCACCACCTCATGCATCTAACCCTACAACCACATGCACTAACAACAACAACAACAACAACAACCACCACCACTGCCGCACAAACCAGAGAGCAACGTCACCACAACCATCGTATCGTCAACACTACATGCACCAACAGATTCACAGCAAATTGTAAATTGCAAACCAAATTGCACACACAAACACATAGTTCGTCGCCCTTGCCTCAAATTGATAAACCACTAACATCTCCTACCCACCATTTCTCTCTATACGACGCCCTGCATTCAAAAATCTCGATGGCGACACGACGAGGCTGAAATCAGCCACTTTTTTCGATGTTCACCCCTTTAAACTCGATTGATACCCTCAGATTCGACCCCTCCCACCAAATGAGTTTGAACCCGCTTCAACTCCTTCAAGATTGATTTGCTTCCAAAGTAGCAAAACACTATATTGGTGGCACCATCTCCTTAAGATTCGCTGTTGCCAAAACTGGAAATGGATATGGATTTGAGGATGGGAGACAATGGTGAAGTGAGAATTGTTATTTGGGAAAATGGTTAAATTCACCAATGACCATTCAACTTTATCATTAGTGTCACCAGTGCCACCCAATTTGATTATGTTTCACCATGATCACCCAATTTTATATTTAGTGTCACTATAGCTAATCAATTTGATTTTATTTCACTATGACCACCCAATTTTACATAACATTTCACAATGACTATCTGATTTCATATAACATTTCATCATAATCACCAAATTTCTTTTCACTATTTACGCTAATTTTAAATGGGGTAAAACAGTAACTTTGCATTATATAAAACAAATTTTAAAAAACAAAAATAATTTTTTTTTAAAAATCTTAAAAACGTTTATTTTAAAATAAGTTTTTATTTTATTTTAATTTTTGTTTAAATAAGTTTTTTAATTCTATTTTTTTTTATAGAATGTCTTTTTTAAAATAAGTTTTTATTTTATTTTTTTATTTTCTAACTTTTTTTAAAAAAAGTTTTTATTTATTTTATTTTTTTAGTAACGTTTATTTAAAAATAATTTTGTTATTTTATTTTTTGAAGTAACTTTTTTTTTAAATAAATTTTTTTAGTTTTTTTATTTTTTTTTATTTTATGTATATAATGCAAATTTACTGTTTTACCTCTTTTAAAATTAATGAAAATAGTGAAAAAAAGTTGATGGCTATGGTGAAATATTATATGAAATTGAGTGACCATGATGAAAAGTTATATGAAATTGGATGATTATGGTGAAATAAAATCAAATTGGGTAGCCATGATAAAATAAAATCAAATTGAGTGGCTATGATGACACCAAGTACGAAGTGAGTGACCATTGATAGATTTAACCCTTTGGAAAAATGATAGATTAAGGTGATATGAGGTGGGTGGGGGTGGTGTAGGATAAGGTGGTGATGTCCGACAGTCGATTGGCGACAACGAGCATCGACGATGATAGGTTGGCATCGACAATTGGACTCGACTATGGCGTGGGTATGGGAGATGAGGTGGGGGATTTGATTTGGGAAGGAGAATTCAGATGGAGTGGAGGGGAGGAGAGGGGTAATTTTTGAAAAGATAAGAGTACGTTTGAAACCCATTTTTTTTTTTTTTTTTTTTTGGAATAGTGATTGATGTAAGATATGTGTGGTGGATATAGAATGCATTTTGAAATAATAGATTGATAAAGAATGTGTGGTTAAAAAAGAAGGAGAAGTTTTGGATTTGCGTATAATATTATTTTATTGAAAAATGTGATTGAAAAGAAAAAAAAGAGAAAAATGTATTTTGAAAGAAAGAAATAACGACAAATAAAGGCTAACTGTTTGTATTTGATTATTTACATGTACAGTTAAAAAAAAGTAGATTGGTGGTAATTTTCTTCTAGTTTTTGAGTGTATTTGTGTTTAGTTGCCCATTTGCATATGTTTTCTCACTACTTGATTATTGAACTGGCCCAATACAAATCTTTAAATTCGAGGCCCAAGATCCATATCCATTAAGAGGAAATTACATGGAGCCAGGTGTTTAAATTTTCAAATTTAAAAATCAGGTGTGGAAGTTTTTTAATCAAAACTCAGGTTTCAAATTTCTAATATTATATAATAAATTATAAAATTGAATTAATTTAATATACCCACCCACCTACTTCTACCCCCACCCAATTTCATTCATTTTCTCCTCTCTGTTCTCTCTCTATCTTATCTCTTATCTCCTCCGCCGTGCAGGTTTGCCTCTGCCGTCGTCTCCTTCACGTTCTCTCTCTATCTTTCTCTTCCCCCTTCTTTCCCTTTATCACACAGTTTACTAGAGGCAAGCCCGCAGTTGCTGCACAACGGCAGATCAGGAGCCGACGATCTGCACGCTACGAAGACGATGTTTTATGTGGTTTGTTGGTCGTGGTTGGTGGTTTGCAGATGGGGATGGTTGTGCAGGCGGTGGTCTTGCAGGTGGTGCGCAGCGTTGCCTTGTTTTGTGACGTTTCTATGGCTTGATTCGAATATGGTTTTTGTTGGTGCCAATAGTGGTGGATCTGGCGGTCGTGCTAAGGTTTGTTGGATCGATGGTGGATCAGTTGGTGGTGGATCTGACGGGGTTTGTTAGGTCTAACGGCTGCGGTGGAAATGGTTTTTGTTGGTAGAGGTGGTGGTGGATCTTGTGGTGACGATGATTTAAGAATATATGCAAGTAATAATTTTTTTTAACTATCGTGGAGTCAATACTTCATCCACTACTGCCCTTGCTAAAAACATTGCCAAATCATCAACAACACCAGGGATATCGAGAACAGTGTCTTCAGCTGATTCTAGTAACATAGTAAATCCGCTGGGAAGCATAACGATAATAACAAAACAAAAGCCATTTCCTTATCTCGGTTTTTTCTGTCCATGGCCAAAGTAATCAGTTTCTTCACAAATATTGCGTTTAGCTCAGCCATAGAGGAAACTTTCTCAGATTCTAAACAATGGCATACCAGCAGCGGCAGCATTTCTCTGCCTTTAAATCATTTTATTTTTTATTTTTTCTTTCTTCATTTGGTGGTGCGGTGGTGGTGCTGTGGGTTGTGTTATGGAGGTGGCAGCGGCAGATCTGCTGGTGGTTGGTTCGCTGTCCTTTTTTTTTGTTATTAAGTGATGTGTTATGCATTGGTGGTTTGGGTGGTGGTGGTCATCGTGAGGTCATGGCGATTTTGTGGCGGGGTCGGCAATGTTGGTGGTATGTGACCAAGTCTTTTGTTATCTGTGACCAAGTAATTAAGTTGTGACCTAAAAATTCTGACAATATTTGACTGAACAATAATATGTGACCAACAAATGTAACTCAACACTAATATGTGACCTCGTNTGTGACTTTATTATCTTTATTTAATAAAAAAAAAACTTGATTTTTTAATTTTTAAACTAAACCTGATTTTTGAATTTAGAAACTTAAATACCTTATTTTTTATTTTTTCCCAATCCATTAACCTTTGACTACGAAAAATCTTCAAACCATTGGGGTGAATATAGAATTACCAGAAAGGCTGGGGATAAAGTGTAAAATCCGCGTCGTCTCCTTAACCGTGAAACCACTCCATTAAGAAAGAGAATCGAAGCCCTCGTTGAAGTCGGAAATTCAGATTTTTCAAGTCAAAGGTAATTCCATTTTAAAACTGTTAAATCATTGACATTATTTTGCATAGTTATGTAATAATTCATCGCATTTCTTTTTTACTTTAAGATCTCTGTGTTTTCTCTGTGTTATTTAGTCAACCCATTGTAAAATTTACCGAATTTGTTTGCTTTCTGATGGAATTTATGTAATTGCTTTGCTGGATTTATTAGTTTTGCTAGTACTTGTAATAAATATGGTTAATTAGTTTTTGCTCTTCGAGTATTGAATTCTACGGAAGATTTTGATTTTCAGAAATCCGGTTTATGAAATACGGGGGGCAGTGTTTATTCTCACTGGTCATTTGCAGTGCAGTTGTATTGATGTTTGAAGAAAGATTTCGTAAAAGGGATTTGTTGATTAAAATTTATCGGAACAATATGTTAAAAGTAACTATTTCTGAGGAAAAGAACATAAGAAGATTTTTATATTTTTGTGTTTATTTTTTTTGGTTGGAACTTGGAAGAAGGTTTATACGGATATTTGAGTGAGTCAGTAAGTTGTATAATTTGTGAAGTTGCTTCTTTTGATTTTATTGAATTGGTTGAACTCTTTGCTCCTTATTTGCGTTTCATTTATCCAGGTTACATATACTTATCTGGTTGAATGTTCATCAAATAAAAACGTGCAACCCCATTAGTTTTTGAAGATCTGGGAAGCTCTTCTTTGATTTGGTTGATTTTGATTCTTTTGAATATAATTGCTCTACAGAAAATTTTGGATGGTGACTGATGGCTTTTGAGTTTTCAAAACAACTTTGAGATACAAAGTTTTAGACAATTTCAGACATGGAGTCTTTGTGGGAACTTGTTTATTTGGTGGAACCTGCTCCAGTCACCCTCATTTTGACAGCCATAGCGGTGACATTTGCATCTGCTACTCGAGCTCTGAATTATGGAAAAGAAATGGAGCGGAACCGGGACTTATCTGAAGCATCCATTACGTTAGACAGGTCTCAGGCGCTGATGATCCCAATAATGAGCTCTTGCAGCCTGCTTTTGATGTTTTATTTGTTCTCTTCTGTCTCACAACTCCTCACTGCTTTTACAGCCGTTGCCTCTGCATCAGCTCTGTACTTCTGGTTATCACCATATGTTAGTCACGTCAAGTCACAATTTGGTTTATCCGATCCATATGTATCTCGATGCTGTTCCCAATCATTTACCCGAACCCAAGGGCTTCTACTGTTGATCTGTGTTGCTTTAGTAGTATCGTGGCTTGTATCTGGGCACTGGATTTTGAACAACCTGTTGGGTATCTCCCTTTGCATTGCTTTTGTCAGCCATGTTCGACTTCCCAACATCAAGATATGTGCATTGCTCCTTGTTTGTCTGTTTGTCTATGACATATTCTGGGTATTCTATTCAGAGAGAATTTTTGGAGAAAATGTTATGGTATCTGTAGCGAC
The DNA here is from genome assembly GCA_903798355.1 of Fraxinus baroniana. Taxonomy (NCBI): domain Eukaryota; kingdom Viridiplantae; phylum Streptophyta; class Magnoliopsida; order Lamiales; family Oleaceae; genus Fraxinus; species Fraxinus baroniana. The sequence continues at coordinate 12,601 of CAIGRO010188544.1, forward strand.
ACAACAAGCGTCTAATCCCGTGCACACAGTGGCTAATGGTTTAAGTCTTCCTGGATTGCAGTTGATTACAAAAAAACTCGAGTTGCCGGTCAAGATTGTCTTTCCAAGGAATATGCTAGGTAGTGCAATTCCTGGAAATAGTGCCTCTGACTACATGATGCTAGGTCTTGGTGACATGGTAAGATATTTTTCTATTAGTTTTAAGAATCGCATCTACCATTAAAGAAAATGATTTAGCATGTTTAATTGCAAGCACATCCCCTCTCTACTTTCATCACACGTATTGGGGATGGTGGGTTGTGTTAGAATACTTTTAGACCTGCCTTCTGGCATGTTTCTTTACCTGTATTATATCTTTTGGTTGAACTCTAGGTCTAAACATTCTGTGCAATTCTGTTTGGTACAAATTGTTTTCTCTGGTTTCTGTTGTTTCAATTTGAACACTTCAAATACAGTCATTTTTCTGATTCACATGTAACATCCTTCACTAGATTCTAGTTTTTATTTCTGTTATTATTTTACCATCTATCTGCTGTCAAAGAAATTGTGCTATAATGCATCATGAAGTCTTGTGATCAGAATGCAATATTAATCTGAGTTCAAAGTCAGATGTTGCCTCCTGCCCTAAAATGAAAGGCACAGATTCTTCATTTGTATTTTTCTAAATTTGAATCAGATCTAAATGTCTTAGTAGGGGTCTATTCAGATGAGGCTTTAAATGTTCCTGTCCTTCGCTGAGGTAATGTCTCCCTTTGGTAGATTTTGTTATAAACTGCTTCCGGTGAGGCCTCAAGATAACCTCTTTTTGAGCTAATGTTACGTAGTCTTCTAACCAAGTATTTGTTGTCTCTGTGGGTGACCTGTCTGAGTTACCGCTTTACATGATCATCTACTCTCTGAGTACTTGGGTTAAGTCGGCTTGACTTTAGTTTCCTTTTCTATCATATAGGTTGGTCAGTTCTTGCAAGGGTTGGAAGACCATGACTATACACCTTTACTGCATAGTGATCTGTCTTTTCCTCTACAACTCATGTTCTGTTTCGTTGGTGCACTCATTTAATTGTGTGAAGTATAATTAGTCACCTCAAATGATATTTATATCTGTTACCAAGCAAAAGGTCACGAAACCCATTATCCCTTCATACCTTAGTATTTTAGTGTTGGAAATATAACTTTAAAAAAAAAATGCGAATGAAGATTGGAAGCTACCTTGAAGGAAAATTTGTGTTTGATACTTTTTTATATGATGCCAAGTGGCGTGTGCAAAATATTGTGTCACAGTTAACGACTTATATAGCATTTTTTTTTTCTGTAGTGGTTTTGGGATGTCACGATGGCATGCCTTCTTTTTTGTCCTTCATTGCGTTTTGTCTTTCTTGTTTAATCCAAGTGCTTCTTAAGAAATAGAGTTGACAACCTTCTGACATCTTGTAATTTTGGGACGTGGTCTTGCAGGCTATTCCTTCAATGCTTGTAGCATTGGTTCTCTTTTTTGATAACAGACAAAGCAAGGATTCCATGAGATCCACCGATATACAATCTTCGAAGGGGTTTAAGTATTTTTGGTATGCCCTCTCTGGATATGCAATTGGACTGGTTGCTGCCTTATCAGCTGGAATTTTGACGCATTCTCCTCAACCAGCACTTCTGTATCTCGTATGTTTGTTTTCATGCATTCGAACTTTTATAGCGAGGATGCACGCGCAAAACTTTTTATGATCTAGTTTACATTTGGAAATTGTTGCACGTGCCCAAATTTTTTCTCTATTCTTTCATTTTTGTAGAGAGAGTTGCTCACTGCTTGTAATGTAGAAACAATTTTTCGATGTTTCTTTCACAACATCGTTACTAGATGGTTTTTTGTTTAGTTTGGTTTGGCCATGCTACAAAAAGCATCGGCACTGATATTGAAAATTCTTGGAGAAGTGTGAATTTGACTGAAGCAATGACTACAATACCTCCAATAAGTATATTCGTTGATTACTTGATTATATTATTTGTTGTGGTTTATTACTCATTTTTAGTACAGGTGTACTCATTTTCAGTACTTGTACTTGTTTGATGAATGTAGGTACCGTCTACTTTGGGGCCGATAATCGTCATCTCTTGGATGAGAAATGAGCTAGCAGAGCTGTGGGAAGGAACGACACCAAACACAAACGAGAAAACCCATATAGCAGAAGTGTAAAATTTCATTAGCCTCGGCTCGGCTCATATTGGCTCCAAACTCATTTGGAATTTGTAAAAAATTTCAGTTGGAATGATTTATTCTTGGTGATTTAAGATTTTAATGAGAAAATATCAAGCTATATGTAATTGACCAGGCTGTTCGGCTTTTTGATAGAAGTTGGGCTCTTGTATACTTTGATAAAGAAAATTTATCTTGATGTGAATCCACGTAACAATAGTAGCTATGAAATTCACAAAAGATTGACCAGGCTAAAATCTCGATTTGAAGCTTGACCCAATAATTTATTGAATCAAGAAACCAAAGTTATAATTTATAAATAAACTTTTCCCTTTAATTACAAAAATTGTGAATCATGTTATGAAGTGTTTGAACGTCACAAAGATGAAATCTTTGATAACTTCGAAATTGAGTTCATTGATGAACGAGAAGAAATCAACCTTACTTCGCAATGAAAGAATGAAACCATATATATATATATATATATATAAAAGATGGGGGGGTCCTGCAAAAAGGGTTAGTTTTTGAAGGATTATAATTGCTGTTGAGGGGCTGTTTTTAATG
>CAIGRO010188566.1:0-25876 GCA_903798355.1 Fraxinus baroniana
AGTGGTAACAAAATTTGGTATGAAATATAGTAAAATTGTGAATGTGCCTCTTGCTGGTCATATGAATCTTTCACATGCTCATTCTCCTAAATCTGAATATGAATTGAAAGAAATGGAAAGTGTACCATATGCAAATGTCATAGGTTCTGTTGTGTTTGTTGTGATTACCATACCTGATCTTGCCTTTTCCATTAGCCTCCTAAGTAGATTTATGTCCAATCCTTGCAATCTACACTGGGCTGGAATGAAATGGTTGTTAAGGTATTTAGTTGAGACTTTAAATCTAGGCTTAGTGTATGAGAAAAGATCTGAGAACTTAACTCTTAAAGGATATGTTGATGCTGATTTTGTTGGTGATAAAGATAATAGAAAATCAACCACAACATACTTCTTTACTCTTGGTGATAACTGCATAATATGGAAATCACAGCTACAGCCTTTAGGTATCTTGTCTAGTACTGAAGCAGAATATGTTGACATAACAGAAGTTGTTAAGGAATGTATTTGGTTGAAAGAGATCTTAAAAGAATTGAATTTCATGCATGATATACCTATTATGTTTACTGATAGTCAAACTGCTTTATTGCTTCGTAAAAATCATGTTTATCATGAAAAATCAAAACATATTAAGGTGAAGTATCATTTTATTCGTGAAAAACTGTCTCGAGGTGAAGTTGAACTTGTTAANTTACATATTGACACGAGTTAATTTTTCTTGCAGGTAGTTGGCAATGATGATGAACAACCTTCCATGTGCAAATCCGCAACCAAAAGAGAGAGAGTGTTATGAAAATCAAGGTGAAGAATGTAGGATTTAGTGGTTCTCCTATCACTACTGGACTAATGCTATTTGTGACATTTACGTTGTTTATTATTCTTACTTATGCTGCTTAAGTGTTATCCACTTATTGGTAGCTAAGTAATCACTTGGATTGTGCTAGTTTGAATCACTTGTGACTGTTGGATGAGATGAACGGTTGAGATTGAGTCTTGCAAGATATTTTGTCTCTTGGACTCCTTGATAGACGAGATACCTCTTTCATTCTAGACTATTCCAATTTTCTCTTTCCTTCTTGGTCTCTCTTTCGTGAAGTCTGTCTTCTCCTTCTCTTGTGTGATTTCTGAGTAATTTCTTCTAGTAATTTAGGGGTTAATCTTGGGTATATCCAGGCTTGGAATAGTGGCTGATTTTGGTGTAGTTTTTCTCTAAATCTGTAGTTGGAATCTGTGCGTTTTGGGAGATCGTTCTCGATCTATGACCAGGAATTGAATATGTGCTTTTTCTGTTGAAATCTCTCTTTGTGGATGGCGATTGCAAATGTGGATGTGATGATCCTGAGCCTATAACTTCCGGCCATAGAAGGTAAGCAGAACTCGGCTTCATTAATTTTGGGTTTCTATGTTTTCTTTATGCTTTGCGCTATTTAGTTTGTAATGTGAATTGTGCTTTGAACTCTAAAGATTCCTAACAGGACACAATATGTTTTGTGTTATCTTGTACGATCTATGTTTTGATTTCAATAAAAGTCACTTTTTTATCCAATACTGGAATGGCTAGTTTTTCACTCTCTCTATTGTACTGGTTGCAGTTAAGTCCCAAACTACTCAGAAATTCCAAATGAAGCTTAAATTACTTCTTGAGTAATTAATGGTCCTATGTTTCAACTGAAAATTACAAAATGAACCCAAACTTTTAAAACTTCAAAATAAGCCACATATTATTAAAAATTAGAAACTTTAATTATCACCAGGAGCAATAATATTACATTAAGAAATAGGCATACAAGAACACGCAAGATTTATAAAGATTCGTCTCAATATGAGACTACATCTCGTTCACTATAATGAAAACAAAATTCGACACACTATTTTTTTCTAACCTCTCTCTTTTTTATGATATCCAAAACTCTCATGACGGCTCAATATTTATAAGACAAATAAGATCGATCTGCCCCGCCTACCGACTCCACAACTTAACACAATGGGCTGGGTTGGCCAGTCTGTAGAAGGCCAGTCCTACTCTAGCATGTCCCTTTTATCGGCCCATGCTAAGTCCAACTTGGCTCGATGGCTTGACCCCATCCGCTCACTCGATTTGCCATTTTTCTTTTATATTTTAATTGAAATACTGCAATTAAATGTTATAATTCAAAAGAATGAGAAAAAAAATCATTTTATTTATTATATAAATTGTTCAATTTACTGCGTAAAAAGTTTACCTATTGCATTTTATAGTTGACCCTTTGAACTGTGGACATTTTATAAATTAAAAGGAAAGAACTAATTACATCATTTACAATTACGTAACAATTATAAAAGAAAATAAAAGAAAAATGACAATGTTGACATGTGATTGTCCGAACGACTATCAACACGATCAGTTTTTATCTCGCAAAGGGTTCATCTTCAAGGCAACACAATCCTTTTTGAGATTCCCTTCCATACCAAGCTTGTTGATATTCTTGACGTTGTCCCGATTGCGAAAATCAGATAAAGTTTTATTTGTAGTAACTATACTTTCATTCTATTTTAGTTAGGTAATTATACTTTAAGTTTGTTTGATCGGGTAACTATAATTTAATTTAATTTGATTTGATTTAATCAAGTAACTTCGTTTAATTTCTTCACTTGAATCGGCAAAAAACGATGACATAGTAATTAACAGATGACTGTTTATTTCAATGAACTTATACTTATTTCATGTCATCAACTGAACATTAAGTGTGATGATCATCATTTAGTGATTGTCACATCATAGGGCCGAAAAAAGTGCATGTCCCATTAAGCCCATATTTGACAAGAGCAATATTATTTGTCATCACTAGAGTTGAGTACCAATTTATGTGACAATTACATAACATTAAATGGTATATTTATTTAAATATAAAATCACACACTCATTTAATTAACACATGTGAAGTGTTGTCACCTAAACTGATACTTGACCCCAATAGGGATGAATAACATTACTCATTTGAGAATCATTATTTGGGTAAGACGGAGTTTTGAATATTGATTTTTTTGAAAAAATGTGTAATTAAAAACTAGGGAAAAAGTTAGGATTTACGTGTCGAATATTTTATTGTGAGAATCCGTTGCTGAAAATAAGTACGTAAAAAAAGAGTAATGCTATTCATCCCCACTGGGGTTGCAAACACAGTCTAGGTGGCGTTAATGTGACATTAAATGATAGGTGAAATTAAATGATTTATTTAATTTCACCTTTCATTTAACCAATCATTTAGATCCACATAAACTGTGTTTGCATCCCCACTGAGAATGAATAAAATTACTCGTAAAAAAAAAAGAATTTTAAAATAATGATTGTCGAACAGTTGCTAAATTGTTTCAAGGAAAATGAAAATTCAAAAGTCTGCTCCTTTTCAACTCTATATATTATTGTTATGTAAAACTCAATGATTAAAAGTGAAATTAGAAGGAATGGATGAAAATCGAAGAAAAATGAGGATTTTCAAAGTTCAGGGATCAAATTAAAAATATCTAAAAGTTGATTCAGACTAAGAAATTATGATTTAAGATTACTCGAAATCAATTGGATGCAATTAGAATACAAAGGATGAAAATTGCTAGAAGAAATGACTTGAATGAACAAAGGGGCAAAAGAGAATGTCCATTTTGTTTTATATTGTGCGATCTCATTCGCACCTTGTGACCCCAATAAATTTCAGTTGCAGAACTTGATTTTGTTAGCTTGTGCAATAGTTGCATTGTTGCTTTTCGGTTAGACGGGGCAATTTCCTTCTTCGTTTAAAACCCTTTGTGGAAATGATTTTGGACACGTTTCTTGACCTAATTCCAACCTCACTCCCAAAAACTTGTCCGTGATGGATCCAATGTGGCACCCTTGTTCTAATCTTTGTTAACAAACAATCCCCTTTTGGGTGGGTTATGTAAATATTCGATGTCAATTTTGCAGCTACATATAATCATTTTCTTGAGAGAATCAATCAATTATTTTTCAGTCGATTTATTCTAGTGATTTTCATGGTATGTTTGTGTGGATAAGTAGGTAGTAGCTGCAAGTGAGTGTCGTTAAAATTAATGTTTATTTAACTGAAAATTGAAAGTCAATTCATGATGAGAATTAGTGAAACATGGAGCCTGTTTCTATAAACTCGAATATCCTCCTGATGATTGAAATGTGAAAGATGAATTGCTTAGGCAAAAACCATTAAAGAGATGTATTCATTGCAGAAATGGAGGTGTGTGCCAACTGCCACGGAATAGAAGATGGAAAAATCTCCTTATTTGTCAAAATGTGTAATCAAAATCATCAACAAAAACATTTTCCAGTTCTCAGGAAAGTGGAGATGCTTTCCTTGAGAGTCTTAGGGCTTAGCCTATACTTCGTCTTCCTCCCCTTGAAGCTCACCATCACTGTTGTATACAAACCTCGTATGCTTACCGCTAAATATTCCCATTGTCTTCTCTCCATCCACACTTATATTTGTCATTCCTTGGCACAACTCATCAACCATTCCTCCTCCTTCATAATCATACTCCTCCTCGCAGTCTTCTCCTTCTCCTTCATAACTGTACTCGTCTTCGTATTCTTCTTCTTCTTCATCTTCATCATCATCTCTAATGCTGCTGGCATTAACCTGAATAGACCATCTAGAAGAAGCATCGTCCTCGTCATCGTCAGTACATAGCTGCTGCTCATTAATACCTCCCTGGTAAGTCAACACAGAGGAACACTCGAACCCCTCTGATTTCTCTGAGAAATCCAGTGCTCTTGTAATCAGATCCTTCTCACTTTCACTTCCCTCTTCTTTTTTCTCATCAAATCCATTCTGCACGCATTTAAAAAAAAAGTTTGATAAAACAAGCCAAAAAGGGTAATCAAAAGAACAAGAAATCAAATAAAACAAACCTGAGAAATCACAAACTTGTCTTCAACTGGAGATGGGTTAGTAGAATTCAACTCATTGATAATTAAGATTTGAGGCGTGTTTACAGGAGTTGGGGCAAGAAGATTCATGGGAGAGTTTACAAGGCACTTGAGGTTAAACAAAGGCCCTTTTTCTAGGGAGATTTTCGGAAACGTTGCCTCTTCTTCAACTTTCTGCAGAAGGGTCTTGACTTGACCTCTCAAAAGCGCCTCCCCCGAGCCTGGTGTAGAAGTATACTTGGAATGACTCTTGATTCTCTTCTTGGACATTGTTGATGATGGGGTATCCAGATTCCCAGTTGCAAGCCCAACAATTGGTGAATCATTTGTAATGTCGATAAGGGCAGATCGATCTTGTTGCTTTGCACTATTCCTCTGCCTTGTTCTTGTTACAGAGTTCTTAGATTCCTCGAATTTGCCTGCAAACAAACTCAAAAACAAAGAAAGTCACATCAAAAATCAATTCAAGAAAATTTTGCTCTGAATCAAGAATACTTGTCATGGATATCTTGCCATTATTACTGTTTTTAGCATCCAAAGTCTGTGATCTAGTCACTCTTCTGGTCGATGACGGGGTTTCCATGGAGGCAGTGGTGGTGTTGATGATCCAATCAAGAAGTCCTCTGAAAATATTACGTGGGTCACCAGAAAGTTTCTGTATTTTGATCGATGTTTTTGGGGCTATGAAGAAAAAGGTTATATATAGAATTTGGGAAGAGAGATTAGGGCTGAAAATAGGAAATTCGACCGTTAGTGCGTGTTCTGGCGGCTTGGCTCTAGGAAACTAGCCGTTGGGATTTGAATGGATCCTGGCGTCCGGTTCTTGTCATTCAGTTGCGTTCGGTTCATGGTTGCTTCATGAATAAAGGGAAAATTTCACCTAGGTTCATAATCTTTTCAAAAAAGTACAAATGTATCCAAAACCTTTCACTTTTGGCAGCTGAAGACCTTGAGATGAATTCTGTTCAAAACTCTGTTAGTTGACCTAATTTTGACATTTATTTAACGAAGTTTTGGATAGAAATCGTTCAAAGAGCCTTTGGATCAGAAAATGATTTGGATTTTAATTTTAATTTAAATAATAATGAAAATTACCAAGTTAATCAAGTGATTTTGGGCGTGTTCGGTAAAGATTAAAATTGAAAAATTAGTCGTTATTGTTGACTTTTATTAGACGATTGGACTCAATAACAGCCATATTTTCAATTTTAATTGAATTTTAAACACGATCGAACACACCATTTATCTAATTATCCAAGTTGTTTGGATATTAAGAATTACAAAAATAATTAATGCACGAATTTTAGACACTAATATGTCGTTTCTACTCTACGTCTTTATTTGATTCCTATTATTTTCGAAATATATTTTTCTCTCTATTCTTTTCAATTATATTTTTTCAATAAAATAATATTACACACAAACCCATTTTTTTTTCTTATTTTTTAATCATACATTCGCCATCAATTTACCATTCAAAAATACACGATTTGCCAAATAATGGGGCTCAATAACACAGCATATTAAAGAAATTACTTAAAATTGCATATTTGGTTCCTAATGTCAAAATAAGTAGATGTATCCCAACCTTTAAAAGTGGCACCAATAACGTTTGAGGAAAAAAAAAAAAAAATAGGCATGTTCCGTCCCTGTTCACAAAATCTCGAATTATTCTTTTATTTTAAATGGATTTTTTCTATACTTAATTTTAATTATTAAACTGGGTGGGCGTAGGGGTGGAGTTGGGTGGGGAGATGAAAGAATTTCCTTTTTTATTTTTTATATTCTTTTATTTATTTTTTTCGCATTTACTGGCAATGTTATCATTTTAAATGACCTTTAACAGTCAAATTGAACAGATTCTATCAACGGACAAACCATTTCTATTTCTTCACTCACTAATGCTACTCAAACTCCACCTCAGCCCATGATTAAATTCCCTGTCCCCAGCCCGAGCTCTTCTTCAAATGTTAGCAATTGAAAGATTGGGATTCAAAATTTTTGAAAGCTGGGGGATCAAATATGCAATTTTTCCAAGAAATTAAAATTATGCAAGATCAGCTCTTGGTGATAGTCACACAAATTCTCTCTAATTTTGATTCTTTTTTAGAGACCTTGAGACTGTTCTCCAAAATTCGCATTGGACATAAGTTATTTTCTCAAATGGTTTGAAATAACCTTAACGATAATGTTAGTTTTATGATCCTCGATTTGATGTAATCCAAATACATTTAAAAGACAATAGCAGAACTCCAAACTCTACATCAAACATATTCTGAAGGTAAAATCTTATCTGTACTTTGACATACAATATGACACTCAAAAATGATCAAAATTTTCAATCAAGATCATTTGTTAAATCCCTACAACTGACAAATGAATAAAACAAACTGCCAAGAAATTTTCCAGGGAAAAAAAACTCAATGAGTAGAAAATTTATTCGACAGAACAGAGTACGGAAGGAGGGTGTTTGGTAAAAATTGGATTAATACATTAAGGCTGTCTGCAATCTGCTCCAACTGCCTCATAAATGGACTTGTAGCCACCTTTCTCCAAGCATTGTGCGAGTTCACTCTAAAAAAGAGAGAAAAACCAGGTCAATCGCCCGACCATTATGAAGATCAAGTTCATCATCATACCTAACCAATTTGACTCATCTCCTCCTAGAAATTACCTTATACTTGTTTGTCCAGCCCTTGTTCAAACTGCTGAACAACTATTTTTCCTACGTCTAGATATACTCCAACGTTATTTAGTATTCAAAAACTCAAGTTTCTGGAGTAGTTATCTACCTTTATCTTAGGTATAAGAGCAGGCCCGCCATATGCAAAAGAAGTATACAGCTGAACAAGAATTGCCCCGGCTCGTATTTTCTTGTATGCATCCTCACCACTGACAGAATATTTAAGCTCAGTAATTACGATGATAAGATGGTAGAAATTACAATGGTAAATGGTAAAGTATTACTACCTGCTAATACCTCCACAGCCTATCAGAGGAATCTTTCCCTATCGGGGGAACACGACAATGACGTCAATGGAATGTACAACAAAACCCAAACATATCCCAATCAAATGAAAATGAAAATAAAATCATTAATAAATTGTAAAACGAAAATTAGATACGTGAAAACTCTCAACATTCGAGAAATATGCTGCAAATGTTTGTAACCTTCTGCTACTGTTCCCATAAACTGCAAGTTATTGAAAATTTTGGGTGTTTATCTAAAGCTATTCCTGGTTCATTTGTCTGCATTGAATAATTTCTTCATTATTTGGTAAATTAAACTGATTTGCACTCGGTATGGAATTATCTGTTCAAACAAATACACGAGTTGCGAAAATAGCATACCTTTGTGAGAATATACATATCTTTCAGTATATTTGTGGATAAATCAAACAGTGGCTTCCCACTCAAGCCTCCAGGTTCCTCAGAAACTGGATTTTTGCTAACAGGATCTGGTCTTTGAATCGTTGTGTTTGATATGATCTACAAGCATCAAAATACAAAATGATTTAAGCATGCCAAGATTCTCAGTCATCGAGCACACTTAGAACTATGGACTTGAGAGTAAATGCCTTTTTTTTCTTTTCATCTCTTTCTCTGTTTTACTTTACTCCTATTTTTTTATTTTTTTATTTTTTTTTTGGTGAAGGTTGGTTGGGGTTGAGAAAACCAACTATTAGGTCATAAGCTGCTTTATATGTCTACTCCATAAATAATAAATTCATTGTTTCATATTCACCAGATCTTACCATATAAGTTGCCAAGAAGCAGTCAAGAAATAGAATCATGGATACATTACTGTAACTCAATAAACAGAACATGGCAAAATGGTTGAAGAGACTATAATGTGTCAGAAAAGCCTTACCAATCCATCTACTCGAAGAGCAAGAGCAACCTACAGGAACAGAGAACAAGTTGTAAGCGGCGTGACGGAGTAAAAACTTTAGTCAGAAAAATAATATGTACATACTGCTGCAATATCTTCAAGATCTTGTTTAGACAAGTCTGGAGCAATTTTCACAAGCAAAGGAGGCGGGCCTTCCTCAGCCCATTGCATTTCATCCCGAGCCGCTTGAACCTTGACAAAGATAAAGTTAAAACATCTTTGACTTAATTAGGTACTGTATTCTCCAAAATACATTAACTAATCAGACTGACAACGAAGTGAGGTCAAAACCTTCTTAACAAGATCTTTCAATTGTTTTCTCCCCTGAAGTTGGCGAAGTCCAGGAGTATTGGGAGATGAAATATTAATAACCTACAAGGTGAGGTTCCGTTCAACAAATGTGTCCAAAGATGAATTAACAAATTTGTCATGCACCATTTCAGAATTCATCTTATGCAGCAGTTATAAATGGATATTTTATTTGAAAACAATACAAACATCTCTACTTAGATGGGTTTCTGAATCTAAGAGAATATGCACTTGAAACTTCGAAGGAACAAATAAACCAGACATGTACCAAGTAATCAGCATATTGGGATAATGTATGAACTCCTTGTACATAATCTGCTGTAGCATCTTCACTGGTCTTATTCTTTCCAAGGTTAACCCCCAAAATTCCAGGACCAGCTTTCCCTCCATGTACAACTTCATCACCCACAGAAGATGTAGTGCTTGATGTTTCTAACTTCCTCTTACCATGTTGCGCACCCAACCGCTTTGCAACAACAACAATTCCTTCGCTATTGAAGCCACATCTATTAATTATAGCACTGCAACAGATATAATCAGTTTAAACACTAATTGTTTGTTTGGTAAGGAGTTCAATAGAGATTAAGGAAGAAAAAAGAAATTAAACAATCTTGTTTATCGTAAAGATGCATTAAGAGTTTTAAACATGAGATTTGCATTCGACAAATAAAACAAAGCCTTGCTTCATGCCATACAGCATAGAATACACAAAAAACTAAACTTTAATTGGTAAAAATAGGTTAAACCATGCGCTCTTACCCTTCCTTAGGCAACCTGAATATACGAGGCTTTGGATTCCCCTCCTGCGGGACTGGAGTAACTGATCCTACCTCTACAAACCCAAAACCTAAACCAAGTAAGCCTTCAACAGCCTCAGCATTTTTGTCAAAACCAGCAGAAAGACCAATAGGATTGGAGAACCTTCTTCCCCAAACTTCTAGTTCCAATATTGGTGGGTCTGGCCTTTTTTCTATTGGGACCCATCCACGAGCTGCGGCAGAAACAGCCAGTCGGTGGGCGACCTCTGGATCCAGAAATGCAAAAAATGGATTGACTAGTTTCGTTGCATTGAAAAGCCAACCACTGCACAATGGTCATGTGTGTTGTACAGGTTATTCCCACAAATTTATAGTTACAACAAATATTTAAACTGTGAAATAACTTGAAATTTTTTGATCCCAGCACCTAGAATATGCATAAAAAAGATTTCAAATCGTGCCCAACTAACAAGGAAGATCAGTCCAACTCTAATTATATTAACAACGAAAACAATGAAATGTTTCTATTGTCTACATTGGCATACAAAGAGATTGAACAAAAATAGTTTGCCGAAACAGCTGAATTGTCTAAGATTCACATATGAAACAACAGTGAAAAGTGCTCCATCCCTTCTTCCCTTCTCCCTTCTGTTCCCTCTCCTTCTCTAATTCCAGATTCAGATCTATTCCTCCTCTGCTTCATGAAAAATAATAACCCTTGCAAAGCCGAATCACCCTGATGCAATAAATCCCATTGCCCCACAACCGGAAGTCTGAAACAGCCTCGCTTTCCTAAAGACTACTATTATCAGCTATTGCTCACTGCCTAAAACAGTTATGAATTCTCCTCTTATAAGCACTCTATGATCAAACCTGACCTTTAGCTTGTTTTGGCAATCAATTTTAGTTAAAATCCAATCTTATCGAGTTATCTTACATCAAGTTTATCAGACACACAAGTTGTGATTGGCACACAATGCAGGCGTATTAGTTACTATCATGGGAGGAGAGAAAGGAAAGCCAAGACCCTCTACAAATTTTAGAAAATTCAATGTGATTTAGGCAAATCACATAACTGATGAATGTTTCAACTGTTTGAAATAAAGCACTCCGAGTAGAGACTTAAAAGGGAAGTTTTAATTCTTAAGGGAATTCACAGAAGCAGATATGGTCATCTTTTAATTGATTTCTCACATTTTACACATTTAGTTTTCTTCAAAAAAAAAATTCCATAAATGAAGCCACCATTCTCTTACCCAGCATAGCCTCCTATTAAAAACCCTTTCTAAAGTCTTTAAAATTTTCTTTCCTTTTTAATAGTATTCCTAAAGCTTTCCAAAGCCACCATATTTAATCATCAGAGAAACTTCTGAACAGATGGGAAATACGCCCTTTATGAAATTGAATCTGAATACCAGAAAGTTGCTTCGTCCACGGTACTGGCATAGGCACCTCCACCTATAAGTAGACCCATGGTGGCTCCCGTGAGTAACATACCCTGCAGTGCAAGTGCGACAAGCTATTATTCAGATTTTTTCCTTTTAACATAACAAAGAAACTAATTGGTTCTCAATTGAAAACCAAGAAGCACAATCCAATAAAAGTCATAAAAATTCAATATTTTGGCTGTGAGATTGAGTGACTCAATTTGTATAGTATCGTCTAAAATCTAGCAAACAAAACTAAATTTATAGAAGAATATCAAAATAATGGGACAATTCCCAATGCAATAATACTCCCAAGAGCGTGCATGCTCGCCAGCCATAACAGACACATGAACATAACAGACACATGAACTAAAGGAGCCCTTCTCCAATTCCATGAAAACCCAACATTTTTGTGCCTAAAAAGATTATTTTTGCATTACGTACTTAAAAATAAGAATAAAGGGCAAAAAGATTACCTTTTTGGAAAAATGAGGAACTTTCTTGGGAATATTAGGAGAATTAGCACTCGAAGCGGTAGTGGAAAAATAATGCCTTGTAATATTATTTGATTTAAGCTTCCTAGATATAAAGCATTCTCTCATGAATTTCATAGCAACCATTGAAGCCATTTTCTCCGAAAAAAAATGCTCACAACGCCTCACCTCAAAAGACTAAAAGTTGTGAGCGATTGTATGTACATATGATTATCTATATAAGCTTGTGATTACAAAGAGAGCTGTCCTAAAGAAAGGTAGAGGTATATGCGAGCGAGTGGGAGAATTTGCACCGTAAAGAAATATAAGAAAAAGGAGAAGACGAGGGGAAGAGCCGAAGAGGAGGACTGCGGCGTGTTAGAGTGTGCCCCAATCAGGATTCCTTAAGCTTTCAAAACCGGTTCGAGTTGACCGGTTCAGAAGAAAAAGTGGACCGGTCCAAAAACCATGTTTTTTAACTTTTAAGTTTGTAAAATAAATTAACTTGGAAAATACATATTCACATCCATTGAGACAATTGATTGGACTCAAAATATATTGATTAATGCTTTGAGTACAGAATAAATTTTACAGATTTTCTACCGGAATTCAAAGTTTCTCTCACATGGGGGTGGACCCCATGTGATTAAAAAAATGCCAAAACTCTCCCACCCACCCCCCTATTGTGTGTTATCTGGCAGTACAGAAATTTTGAATTCCTGTACCTGCAGCAAGATTCTTTAATTAATTGAGAAATTATTATTTTTAACATTTTAAATACAAATAATAATAATAATATCCTTAATAATAATAATTGTATTAAAATTATATAATATAAATGACGCAAATACCCTCCAATCATTCTTTTCACAAATAAAAAGATTAGCAAATTGGATTTTGCACTACAAAATTTGGTGCCACATTGGAGTACTTTTGCACCAAACTTTGCACTATTTTAGTGTTTTGCTGCTCCCATTGAAGTTGCTCTAAGTGAGATAGATGTTCGAGATAAAAAAAAAAAAAGGACAAGACTCCAAGAATGAAGAGAAGTTTTCATTCCAACTTCCAGGTTGAGAAAACAATTGATCTAGTAATGGATTGAGAAGACGGCCCTACCTAATCTGAAAATTGAAAGGCATTTCCATCTTAATCTACATCACCCAAAGGCGCTCATAGTGCGTCGACTAGCGATGGTCCAAGAGTGCCAAAAGACGGATATTAGTGTCTAAACTAACCTCATCATATATAGAGGATTTCTTTTCATTGTATGTCTAAGGACTTATATTTTTAATTTAGTAATCTACAAACTATGTCATTTTTAGTGTTGTCGTTATATTGCTTTATATTTTTACCATAATTAAATTTATGATCGAAAACTCAAAGTCTGGCATTGATTAAGTTTTGCCCACATTGAACAATATTCTTGACTACGCCCTCGTGACAAGTTGGAAGAGAAACTATTGTTTTTCTAAAAGGGTACAATATACTGCTATAAAAATTTAAGGGAATCAATAATTGTGAAACAATGGTTATTCAACAGAAAATCTCCGTTTATTTACAGTAATATCAGTTCTTAAAAGCATGTGTTCGTTTTAACATGATTTTAAAGTTATTTTCCATTAAAAAACTCTGCTCAACTATTATAACAAAATGTAATTATTTCAATTTTTATATCAGATAAAAACTGATTTTAGCTAAGGTCTAAGGATGACAATCATAAGCAGGGATTTTAAGAGGTGTGGACATTGAGGCACTATTTGGTACAGATTAAAATCGAATTTTAATTTAAGTTAAAGTCAAATAATTAATACTAATCATATTTTTCATGGGTCTCACAACTTTTCAACCACATATTTAAAAAACTTTCATCACAATCTACTTAAAAATCTAATTTTAATCACTACCAAACACCCTCTGAAAACCAAATTTGAGATACCCAAAGGTGGTCCATATTTTTTAATAAATGCACCAAAAGGTTATTAACATTTAAGATATTTATATCTTTTACGTTATTTTTTTTAAAAAAAATTGGAGAGACTAACCCTGTTTGATTCACATTATTTTTTTTATTTTTATTCTTTTACTCATTTTCAACTACATATTTTTCAATAAAATAATATTTTTCATCACATCAATAATTTTTCCTTCTTTTTTAACTACATATTTTTCATCACATCACTTAAAAAAAATACATTATCTCATTTTAATATACACCAAACTGACACACTCTTAATTTGAGAATAAGAATGTGACGGGAAAAAAATAAGAATATATGTATTATAATGAATACAAATAGTGTATTTTTTAAAAAAATGTGAGGTAAATACCCAAATCCATTTTAACCTAAATCTTTCCCCTGCCCACCGGAGCCGCGACTGCCGACCACAAACCGGACAAGAATTTTTATATTTTATTTTTTTCTTTACTTCTTTCCCCGAAGCTATGAAGAAACCGAATTAAAGGTTTAAATTTGAAAATCAACCCACTTATTGTAGACTGGTAGTCTGTAGAGGCTTCTTCTTCTATAATTTCTAACTATTTATATTTAAGTACTTAGGTTTGGGTCTTGTTTAAACCAACCTAAAAAGCTGATGCCGCTAAACAAAAGTTGATGAGCGGTTGTTCCATTTTGCTTCATGCCTTCCTCTAAATTATTGTGCTTGATGGTTTTTGGTTTTATAAGTTTATGTTTATGATTTTTGTTTGTTACAGACTTACACTTTTTAACCTATAACATATCACTCATGGTTTTTTGATCAAAATTTATTTACAGGTTTTGGTTTGTGTTTGAAAGCATCACAAAAAGCTTCAATTTATTGTGGCTCTAATTTCCCACTCACTTTAGCGCTGCAACGAACTACACGAGCAGGTACTCTGGTTACCTTTTCACCTTGAATAGCATTTTACATTGGAGTATGTATTGATTTAGGATTCTTAGATTTGGTGTCGGATTGTAGACTAGTTATTATATTGTTGAATTATTAGATAAGTGGTTGAATTTTTTTAGACTGTTGGGACACTGAAGTGTTTTAGTTTTTTATGCTTTTAGATTTTAAAATGGAACAAAATCGACCTTATGCCAAGAAAGGAAGAATCTAATTACCTTTCTTTACAGAGAGCGTCAAATCTGAGGGTAATCCAATTCTTAGAGTGCCCCTTCCTTCAATGTCAAGGATTGAGAGAAGATGGCAAAAAATTATATATACACTTGATTTTAATGGTTCGTACATGGTTGGCCTATAGGCTGACATCATTATCACTTTGATATTTTCAATAAAGTCAAGATTTTCAGATGATGTAGATAAATACAAGATTTAATGAGATATCACTATAACTCCTTTCTCTTAGTGTGGTTTTGGATCCAAAAAATTCTTTCGAATTATTTAACATGGATAATATTTGCGAGCTTGCAAAGAACTTTTATCCTCAAGATTTTAGACAACAAGATATTTATTGTTTGAAAATTGAGTTGCAACATTATCAAAATTACGTTATTTTGATTATATTAATTTGTTTGGTATAGATATTACCCATGTCAACGGTGACTATGGAGTGAGCATTTTCCGTAATGAAATATGTGGAAACGGAATTCGTAATAAAATGGAAGATAGTTTTTTTGTTGATTGTACAAACACCCTGCACCAACAAGAATTTACTATGAATTTATAGTTAGAGCTATTATAGATGAATTTTATGCTACAAAATATCGTCAGGTACTACAGGTAATGTTATATTACGACTTTTATTTTTGTAATATATGAATTTTATTCGTACTATAACTTTTTACAATTTTTCACCCCTCGTAATGTTAATTCATGGATCTGCCCCTGGTCATCTACATCCAGAAAGCCATATGTTTTTCCAGTAAGAAGAGTTTTGATTGATCAATGAGAAGAATATACTTCAATAGATATGCCCTTAGGTAAGGCCATTCAAGAGACGTTGCTTTACTGGAAAAATTTGTTAAGATTGATATCAATAAACTTAATTTAATCCATCATATTTGAATTTTTCGAATTGATAACTTAATAGCACTACTTTTTAAAGATTTCACATAATTAAATCTGGCTTAAAATCCCTGTTGCCAAACAGTACATAACATAAACTATAAAAGTAGCCAACAGAAAAAAATAAAAATAAAAAGAGTCAAAAAATTACAGTTACCAAGCCCTCAAATTCCTATCCAGTGTGTGCTTCGGTGCAAGCCCGTGTATCTTTGGGTTGGGATGTAATCTCTCTCAATGCATGTATTTTTGTATGTATATCTGTGTGTGAAAGAGTGAGCAGGGTGCAGGAATGCACACAAGGTGTTTAAGTAATTGTTGAGTTAGAAAGTAATGTCACGAACTTATAATAAAGTGTGCATCTTTTGAACGAAAATGCCATTCTGTTGGAAGTGTGGTAATATTACAGTGATGTCTCTTTTAGGATATTAAGTTCTGATGTAGTTTTCATTTGCTTTGCGATGTTATTCATTGCCATACTTCATTTTGTAAAACAGTGATCATTAGAAGAGGTTCTGGGGCTCAAGATTTTACTTCCGTCTCAGGATTACGCTCGCAAGCTCGGAATTAGCCTGTTTCTTTCGTTAATTTTCGTGGGAAGTTTCATCTTATTCAGTGGGAGTTCAACTCAAATTATGGGAAAAGCATCGAGAGATAAAAGGGTACCCTTACTCTGCTCCAATTGCATGCTAGAACTTCTTTTATTTTTATCTGGACTGGCACTAAATCAAAATCACTGAAATGGATTGATTGATTTTGCAGGATATCTACTATAGGAAGGCGAAAGAGGAAGGCTGGCGTGCTCGAAGTGCCTTCAAACTGCTTCAGATAGACGAGGAATTTAACATATTTGAAGGTACGTTAAGTGATGTGCATACTGATATGACTAATTCTTTTACATGCTCCTCCATTCTTAGGTTATTATCTGAGTACATTTTAAGCAAAAAAGTTCCAGTTGTTTCCCTTTTGGCTGCAGTTATCTGTTATTGATATGATGCAGTGAAAAGTTATTTGCTGCCATTTGATAACATAACCCCAATACTTTGCAGGAGTAAAACGTGTGGTGGATTTATGTGCAGCGCCTGGTAGCTGGAGTCAGGTATGTGCCATTTCGGGATTCATTGTTACCTCTACATATTTACTTACACGTCCTTAAAACTCTTCAATGTAGTCTCGTGCATTGCATCTAACTGAGTTTTATATCTTATATATTACATGTAGGTTTTGAGTCGAAAGCTTTATCTCCCAGCAAAGCTGTCACCTGATCCCAAGTATGTTTTGGTAGTTGGACCTACGTTTTCTTTTAAGTAACAATTTTTACCATGTTAAGTATTCCAATTCTGAATTGCTTTGCTTTGAGTGTTATTTTACGTATTTATTCCTCAATGTTCAATTCTAACAATTCCATGAATCCCCAATTGTCTTTATCAGATTATCCAATAACTTCAGTACAAATAACTGATGCAAGTGTGAATATGGCATCCCAGGTCTCATTTTATTAGTCACCAAGTCTTGCCCAATTAGGTTTTATTCTGGATTTGGTAATTATATTGTCTAAAAACTCCATTAATAGAAGTGTCTGAAAACTGACTTCATTACAAATAATCTTATGAAAGAGTTTCTAAAGCTGCATGGAATTTCTTGTTATGTTTTATGATGCAGTTACTGAGTAATATGTGAGAAGGAAGTCAATCCTCGGAACCTTTCTCCTAATATTATTCCCATGCTCTTAGCACTGTATTATGTGTTGCATTGATTTCAAGTGTTTGTCATCGGAAAGGATTTAAAGCTTTGAGTTCAAGGCTAGTAATTATAATGTTGATGTTGTTATGGAAGAGTTTTTTTGAAGTGTTTAAATCCACCAATGGCCACTCAACTTTATATTTAGGGCATGTTCGGTAGAAATTAAAATCGGATTAAAATTAAAAAACTAGCCGTTATTGTTGACTTTTATTAGACGAGTAAAACCCAATAACGACTATATTTTCAATTTTAATTAGATTAAAATCTATAACAAACACGGCCTTAGTGGCACCATGGCGACCCAATTTCACGTAACGTTTCAACATGGTCATCCAATTTTATATGACATTTTACTATACTACTCAACATCTTTTCACCATTTTCCCTAATTTTAAAATGGATAAAACGGTAACTTTGTATTATATATATATAATAAAATTGAAAAAAAAAAGTTTTATTTTTATTTTTATTTTGTTTTTCTAAGTAACGGTTTTTTTAAAATAAGTTTTTATTTTATTTTTTAAGGCACTTTTTTTTTAAATAACTTCTTATTTTATTTTATTTTTTAAGTAACTTTTTTTTTTCAAATAACTTTATATTTTATTTTCTTTTTCTAAGTAACATTTTTTTAAAAAAATAAATTTTATTTTATTTTATATTTTAAGTAATGATTTTTAAATAAGTTTTTATTTTATTTTATTTTTTAAATATATTTTTTATTTTAATTTTGTTTGTGTGTGTGTGTGTATATATATAATGCTACTATTTTACCCTTTTTAAAATTAGTGAAAATGATTAAAATAAGTTGGGTGGTCATGGTGATACTAAGTATAAAGTTGGGTGGCCATGGCGAAACAAAATCAAATTAGGTGGTCATAATGACGCTAAGTATAAAGTTGAGTGGTCATTGGTGAATTTAACCCCTTTTTGAAGTAATTATTTCTTTACAAGAATCTGCATGAGCGAAACGCTTGCCATAAAAGTGAAGCTGCACCATCTTATTTACTTATCTGATGGCTTTTTCTTGTATTCTTCATTTCTTCTCTTCGCTATCATACACATTCGTGATCTCATAGTTTCATATCATAGAAACCTTAATCATGTCATCCTCATGGACCTCATCACTTTGACATATTTAACGGTCTTGAGGATCTGAATTAAAATTTTGTAGGGATGTTGATTTCCCACTCATCGTGGCTATTGACTTACAGCCCATGGCTCCTATAGAAGGTGTTATTCAAGTTCAAGGGGATATAACAAATGCCCGGACAGCTGAAGTGGTAAGAACTGCTTGCTCTTCTGTTTGTGTTCACATCTTTTTCTTTTTCCTTTTTTTTTATTTAATATCTACTTTTTCGAGGTGGGGTATGGCATAGACCCCTACCCGCTTACCAGTAAAACAACAAAAGTACGCTTTTGGTATAGTCCGGTTCCAGAAGTACAAAGAGGTACGAAAGAATACATGGAGAAAGATTCTCAATGAATAATAAACCAAAACAGAGAATTGTGTGTTATGAATACATGTATATGGGTACTTGTGGGTTTATTTGCATGTCCCCTGAACCTGTGATAAACCATTATTTTAAATATGTTTATCAGAAATCATATTCGAATGTTAGTTGGAACTTTGGAGACAATTATGAAGTTTGCAGCTTGCTAATGGGGATTGGATGCAGTAAAGAAACACCCTAAAGATTTTCGTGCCAATAAGAGGAGGGAAGGAAAAAAAAAAAAGCAAGAAAAATATTAGTAAGGGTGTACCAATATTATACCCCTGTTTGGTGGGGAATTTTAGTAGATTTAGATAAAAGTTTTTAAAATGTGTGGTTAAAAAGTTGTGGAACTCATAAAATATGTGGCTAATATTGATTGTTTGACTTTAACTTAGATTAAAATCTGATTTAAATCAATACCAACATGGGCTATATTTGTGATCAAAAAGGGGAAAGAGGAGCGTTTTTCCTTTGAACAAGAATAACTAAATAAATGCACCACATTTTGCTCATCTGTCTCATTTTGTATGGATCATACTGGGATTTGAGCCGGTAAGATCTTCTAAGATTTGTAACAAGTACCTGAGTCTGGATTTCTATGTCGTCATATTTTCTTCTCCCTGTCAGCGGCGTTTCATTTTCACTTCTCTAATATTTTACATTCCACTTCTAATGTTTTATTATTTTCAGGGTGTTATTATTGAGGGTTGTTAATATAAGCAATATATGTATCAACTCCCACTTTATGATCTTTTACCAGTGACGTGTAAGTAAAGCATCCTTTCTGCTTTCTCAGGTTATTCGGCATTTCGATGGATGCAAGGCTGACCTTGTTGTCTGTGATGGTGCTCCTGATGGTTAGTGAAAAACTGTGTGAAGTTATATGGACCCACTCTATCATACTTGTGTCTATAATTTGATCCATGTATAAACACGCTATCCTTGTGTCCTGCAGTAACTGGCCTTCATGACATGGATGAATTTGTTCAATCCCAACTCATATTGGCGGTTAGTAATTTAAATTCTTTGTTTGCTAATCTCCCTATTACAAGGGAAAATTGGTAAATGTTTTTTCTTTAGACTATGTTAGAGTAGATCACCGATGTGCATGTGCATCACATTTGTGCTGTTTTACTTTTCATGTCATCTTTCATACATATTTGTCAACTCCTGCAAATGTCATGTTGCTTGAAAGTGACAACCAAATGAATCTGGGGAAGGACCAAAAACTTTGTTGGAAACTCATCACAGCTATGAGAGATGGGAAGAAATGTCAATTTTCTAATTTCTTCTGTTTGCACATTTTCTTGATTCCTTGCACACTATATTCCAAGACAATCAAATCACATTTTCATGCCAAGTATTTTGTTCCATTTATCATCTCTTTTTCATATAATATTTTTTCTCACTGATTCAGATTATGGCTAAACGTGCTTGCAGGGATTAACAATAGTTTCACACATACTAAAGAGAGGTGGAAAGTTTATTGCTAAGATATTTCGAGGAAAAGATACCAGTCTCCTTTACTGTCAGGTTTGTCGATTTGTCGATACTGTCTAAACCAACAATAATTGGAGCTGTTTCAGGTCATTCATTCACTTCTGTTAATTATTAATAACATTTAGTCTCATTTCAGGTATTCAATTTCCATTTTAACATTCTAGTGATGAATTTGGGTATAGTTTTTCCATTTTCAGGATATACAGTATTTCGTGGCATTATATAAACTTGAGGCATAGTTTCCTGTGTGTAAACATGAATTCAATGCACAGGACAATATAATCTTATATAAGCAGCTAATCAAGGTTGTTAAAAGTGCGATCCTTGGAATCCTACGATCCGAAATGACCAAAACAGTCTGGACCGAGTCTAGAATCGCAATCTTCTAGAATTGCTACTAGAATCGATTTCAAATCACTAGGATTGTACGATCCTACAATCTAGAAAATAATAGAAATTCAATAAATTGGGCTAGGGTGATGGGCTTACTTATTTCAGTAATGGGCTGGTTTCTTTTGATTAAGTAACATAATATAATTCAGATCAAAAAGGTAGAAAGAAAAAAATAAAAAACATCAAACAAAAATGTAAAATCTCTAACTCAAATCCAAAATCAATTATTTAGCATTCTACTCTCAGAGTCTCACCTCTCACATATGTTCATCACTCAAATTTGACAAAAACATTATTGTGGACCTCTTTTAAGTAAAAAAAGTAAAATAAAATAAAATAAAAAATTGTTTATATTGGTCGTTTTTCATGAATCATGGACTTGTAGTTGATACAGTGTTCTTAGACCTTTTTTATATTTTTTAATATTTATAAATTAACATTATTTATTAGGATCTTACAATCCTTGATCTTCTGATCCACAAGTCCCCTCCACCTATCGGAGTCAAAATTAAGATCTTACAACAGAAACCCCTCTCTTTCTCTAGTGAAAGAACAAAAGATGTCGAACTGATATTGCGTGCAAAAATTATTCTTTATTGATACAGGTTGGAATTCATACAAGAAAGTGTTTGAACAAAATCATTTTTGTCTAGTAGTGAACGCGTGGTATAAGTTCTTTAGAATGTTTGATCTAGTAAATGGATCTTCGCCCCTCTGGACAGTTCTAAGTTGATTACATGATACTGCATTGCCAAGCTAGAGTGTGTACTGCAGCAACTTTATCTAGAAACCAGTCCTCTTAATCTCTTTGATTTTGCTTGCAGGTTGATAATGTTTAGTATTGGTTGGTTCTTAGAGGTTTTAGTACAATTTATTTGTTTTCTGCATAAAATGCAGTACAGACTATTGCAAAGTTCCAAGCACATTCTTTGATTTGAAGAAAATGTTGAGGATTTTCTTTGTTATGATGAACTAATAATCATTGGAGTAAAATTTCAAACTCAATATTCATTATAATACCAATTATCAACAACAAAAGCATTTCCTCTCAATCCAAAAAGTTACCATGCATGTGCTAGAAGTTAGAAATGGGAAAACTATCAACCTTCTATAAAAATCAAGGATGTTTATGTTAATTTAGTTTGGGTTTTCTTTTTTGAAGGTATTGCTAAAACTGTAAACTACAAGGCACATAGTACTTATTTTCACTTCTAACAATGGTATTTGTTAATCTCTCCTTTTTTGGTGTTTTTATTTTGAATATTGACTTGTGTTATAATTTTTTCTTGTGATGTAAACTTTAATTCTATTAACAATGTTAAAGTAGTTTATCCATGTTTACAACATCAGTTAATATGTAGACAGAATCTTGAGTTGATCATAGAATCAGTGATGTTTTTCCTCTCTGTTGCAGCTGAAATTATTTTTCACAGAAGTGACATTTGCTAAACCAAAAAGCAGTCGTAATTCAAGTATAGGTACCGATATTTTTCCTTATTTTCTCTAGACTCCTTTATTTAAAAGTTATGTGATCTTCCAATATCATATTTCACTTCTCTAGGGATATTCCTGAGAATTTGGACCGATCCATTCAGCTTAAAGTGTGTCCTAATTTTTATCCACCAAATACCACTCCAAAAACAGAAAGGACAACTTCTTAGATCTTCAAATTGTTTTATCTGCTGTAGACCTTTTCAGCACCATAGTTTTGTTAGGAATCATTTAGGAAAGAGCCAAACAGAGAGAGGATATGGTCGCCTACCTACTGAAGTTGTGGATTAGGTGGAACAAATTACTTTGCCCTACCGTTGTTGCAAACAAGAATTTGGACTGTTGCCAAAAACAGATTTTCACACGCTTCCTATGGTAAATGATCTTAAGAAGACTTTAAAAATAGACATTTGAATTTTCACACACCTCCATAAGTGAGAAGATGATACTCCTTAAGATTCAATGGCATTTATCTTTCTAGAACTATTAATCTTGCTATATATGGACCAAGTCTTCTCACTGAACTTGCTATCGAGGTAAGTGTCATTATTCAAGTTATCAGGTGGCTGAAAATGTGTAGCTAAAGGAATTATCACTTGTTTACATATTAAAAAGATTCTGTGTGTTGGGGTATCTAAAGAGATTTTAAAGTTCTGCATACGGTGTACAGTTTCTCTTGAATTTTCTAAACCTAATCTTTTACCATTATCTGTAATGCAGAAGCATTTGCTGTTTGTGAAAATTACTCTCCCCCTGAAGGTTTTAATGAAAAAGATCTGCACCGCCTCCTTGAAAAGATTGGAAGTCCATCTGGTGCAGACGATCTAGGTAATCCTGATAGTAACACTTGCTTTTGTTTAAAGAGGAAAAACAGTTTCCATTTCCTTTTGGACTATTAATTAATATTCATTATCCATAATCCCGCAAAAGGAAACAAATAAAAGAAAAAAAAATGGAAGGATTGCTTGTGCTAACTGTACGTCTGTTTCTTCTTTCGATATAGTTACATGCAGGTATGCATACTGTTTTTCCCTTTTATGTTATGAACGGATTAGGCGGAAGTTTCAAGTGTCTGAGTGTGACCTGTTCCTTGATATGCTGAAGGAATTTTCATCCTTTGACGTCAATGTCTATATCTCGCAAAAAGAAACTCTCAGAAATTGTAACAGAATGATCACCCCAACTTCAATTAAAAAATAATCGCTAATCCTCTTCTTTCAAGTTCTGATTCTGCAAGATGATATCATATCAATATGTTCTCATTTTTGGTTCTTATCAATTGACAGATTGCAGTAGTGGGTGGTTAGAAGGTCCTAACAAGGTGTATATTCCATTTTTGGCCTGCGGGGATCTCAGTGGGTATGACTCCGATCGTTCATATCCACTTCCTAAAGTTGCAGATGGATCTTACCAGAGCTTAGATCCAGTGCAACCTCCTATTGCACCCCCTTACAAGCGAGCTCTGGAAATGAAGAAAGCTTCAAGTCATGGTGTCCGAGGTTTAGAGAAACTCTCCCTTGATCCCTGAGCATGGTGGTTCATTGGACAAATTCGAAGTTCTACATTTTTGACCTGAAGTCATAGTTGTGTACTTAATTATCAAATTGAGTTTGGACGGATAATATCTTTCTTGAAAGTTGCTTGTTATGCGTGCTAGATTGCAGGGTTCCTGTTGACAATATCATTTGAAATGAAAAGAAAAACCTATAGCGGCTAAACGTTACGACTTAAAAATTAAAAAAAATAAGGGGCATTATTTTTGATATATGAAATCTCTCATTCATTTATGTGGTTAGCATACATGGTGCCAAATTTGGCCTTTCAAAATGCTACGAAATCTCTCGTTCATTACATTGAAATGTTTTACTGGATTGCAAGGTGAGTTCCTAGATTACTAACAGAAAAATTTCTTTCAATCTTGCTACGTTTCCATTATCAGTTTAAAAAATTCCCAGACAGAACTTCTTGCTATAACCTACACAACAGATTCATTTCTAATTCATTTACATCCTTCTCTTCCTCCAAGCAAAATACTTCTAGCAAGAACTTGCGACAGAATTTGATCTTTGCAAAGATGACGAAGAATTCAAGAACTCGATGCAGTCCTCTATAGCCTCTGTCCTCTGAGAATCAAGTGTTTCAGCATATGAATGTGACCTTGCCAAAGAAGCAGAAGAAACTTTACGCGAACACCTCTTTCTACTAGACATACAGCGAAGTACTCTGGTAGCCTTGGCTCCAGTACGCCTCAAGAAACCTGACAGCGAAAACCTGGATTTCGTGCTATGTCTGTAACTCCATATTTCATTTACGTTGTTCTTGTTTCCATCAGCTTTAGAACTGTCACCATACTTTTGGTTAATGATTGGCATGTCATTGACATCATAACTGAAACTCACTCTTCTACTCATTTTTCTTCGCATCACCCTGCTGGGGAATGGCAAGAGAGAGAGGTGGTGCTGTGCTCTGTGTATATGGGTGAGAGAGAGGGAGGGAGAGGGACTGAGAAGAAGAGGCAATTGGTGGTGTAGAGGGGCGTATTTATGGAGAATTGATGAAAGGGAAAGGGGAAGGGAAAGAGAGAGAGGTAAAATAGAGTGGGAATAAGATGGAGGTTTAACAATCTTAACCTCTGTTTGGATAACAATTTATAACTTGGTTTATAATTTTAGTCAAAATCAAACATTAATTTCAATCACACATTTCGAGATGTCCACTACTATTTTTCTTTATAAACCATTTATAAATTATAAATTTGCCAAAAGGAGGCCAAATTATTGCTAATGTGGACATAAAGTTTTCCTGTTCTAGGCCTACTCAGTATGCTTTAAGAAATTTGGTGAGACTATTACGAATCTATGGCTGGGTAAGCAAAACCAAGGGTATCTGGTCAAAAGGTAAGAGGGGTGGGGGACGTAACAGGAATTTAATAGACTGGTATAATATACCAAGGTAAAAAAGGTGGAAGACTGAGGTAAGGGGGGACAAAAAGAAATCAACACTCTCGTCTGCTTTTCTTTTCCCACGTCTCTTTTTCTCTTAGCTACCACATTATACTCCAGCATGTCTCGAACCTGAATAAAAAGAGGGTTTTCTGGTTGAAGTAGGTTGATAGTCGGACTTTTAACTTGGCATGTCTTATGATGGTGAATCTTAGGATATGAATATTTGATGAGAGCATATTTAGAGATGGCCCATTAGTTAATCATTTTTTTTTTAACGTAAGAACCCGCAGTCACTACCCGTGAGTGCGTACTAGGCAAACCTTGCTCCATGTACAGTAATCCGTAAACCGTACAAAAGAGATAAATCGCATTAAACAAGTCCGGTGCAACGGACTCGACCGATAAAGTGTTGGTAGGAGATTCGAACTCGTGACATTCGATCTCCGCGTTCACCTGCTCCCAATGTTTTAAAAAGCGTAAATCGTTGCGTAGTGTCGATGCCGAAAATCAAGAATTACAAAATTAAGCGTGTCAAT
>CAIGRO010188590.1:0-10702 GCA_903798355.1 Fraxinus baroniana
AACAATATTCTTGACTCACAAATTTTATTATTTGTACAACGATCATGTACGCTTGCGAGTTTCACGCAAACATTTAGCCTATTGCAAACCAAATATATCGGTTTTGTGTCTTAGGTACAATTTATAAACTAGACATTATAATAGAAATTATTTTTTTTTTCTATGTGATTCTTAATCAAATTGTCTAATCTAATGCCCGATATCCACTACTCGAAAGATTTGTGTCGAATCATAACACTAGACAACATTATATCATTTCATTTAATTAAGGTTAACAACAACTTTTGTTATAATACAATGATTTGATTCCACCCCCAAAATCTCATGAAAATGGGTGGTCAATTTAAAGTATCCTGCTCACCAATTTGCTTTTCGTCGGTGTATTGACCATTGATACGAGCAAAATTGTCTGAACAAGATTAAAGAAGTGCATTATATAACAAAATTCATGTGTGAGTTGTCGTGTTTAGCCTACTGCAAACCAACCGTTCCATTTTTGTGTGTTAGGTACGTTTATAAATTAGATGATATGATAGAAATTATTTTTTTCTACGTGATTCTTAATCAGACTGTCTAGTCTATCTTAATAAATCAAAATATTACTCCCTCCATCTCATAAAGATGGTCATATTTCCTTTTTTTCTTACAAATTAAGACAATTTAGTTAATATAGTTAAAATAACAAATTTTTACTTTTATTTTTCCTAATATGCCTCTACATTAATGTAATCAATATTCCAGCTAATTAAATTATGCATTCAATATTCAAGGTAATTAAAATTTTTTGGTGAATTGATTTTTAAAAAAAAATCGAAAAACTAATCTAAATTCAAGAAAGTAATGACTAAATAGATTAATTTAAATAATAAGTATAAATATGAAAGCGATAAGTACAAAGGAGAGATGATGCAAACAATATAATTGTGGAGTTTCGATTCAATGCAATGATTTACATCCTCGTTACCAAGCCCTCCGACACGAGTAATGTCTTTTCACTATTTTGAATGATTTATGGTATAATCCAACCATTCACAACGCATTCAGTGACTTACAAACAAGGAGCATCGATCCTTATACAATGTTGAACTTTACGGGAGCTCAACATGACTCATTATTGAGCTTTAATGTGACTTCAACACGACTCACATTATTGAACTTTACGAGTAGCTCAATATGACTTACACGATAACTTACAACAAGGAGTATCGATCCTTATATAATGTTGATTTGTACGAGATTTCAACACGACCCACACTTTATTAAAGTGATTTTACAATGAAATTTTTCTCTTGATAAATAATACACACAAGTTAAGTACCAAAAGAGAGTAACACTTCAATGAATAGCAACAAATGATAACTCAAATGTTAAATGAAAAACTTTAATAAATATGATAGTTAAAAATTATATTTAATCAAAGTTTTTTCAATCAGAAGATGATGCAATTTTTGTTCAAAAATCTTTTCAAAATATTTCTGTCTTGTAATGAATGATTACAATAAATTAAGTAATATATGAGGGAAATGAGAAACTTTGATGAATACGATGGTCTTACATGTTTGATTCAATCAATCAATCAAAGTTTTCAATATGAAGAAGTAAAAATGTTTATGCAATGTAAATACAAAAATTTTCTTCAAAATATATCTTTCTTTTTAGATTGATACAAATAAATTAAGCACAAAGAAAAATAAAAAAAAAACTTTAATGAGAGAAATGATTCAATGAGTCAATAATCAAATTTTTTTTATGAAGAAATGAATGCAAATGTAAGCTTAAAGATATCTCATTTTGATACTCTTGAAGAATTTTTTTTAATGCAAGAAGTAGAGGTATTTATAGAGTTCAAAACGTCAAAAATTCTGGGATTTTGGATGATCACGTCCGATCGATCGCCGCTTGTCCGGATGACCAATATAGCCATTTGTACATAAAAAATCAAATGTCAGAACGGTCAAGTTTTGGACCGTTGGAAATTTCTGGTCGATCACTGGGTAGTTCGACATTTTTTACGCTTTGACCTCGTTTGTTCTGATTTGAAGGTTTTGAAAGGCATGTACTTTTGAAGAGTATTTTTAACTAATTTTTCAAAATAAAAGTGTTTTTCAAGTCCAAATATCATTTTTTAAATTCATTTTTCCATTCAATCAAATCATTATTTCGAATGACTTTGACCTGTTTGTCTACCATTATTGGTAGAGAAATGGAGTAAGGAATAGTATTTTTTGGAGAATATGTGGTTGAAATTTAAGGTAATTTTATTGATTTGTGTGTGGAATATTTTATTGAGTGAATATGCGGATGAGATTGTTTACGGTAGAAAACAGAATTTTTAAAAATGGTAGACAAACAGGGGTTTAATGCACAAAATTATTTTTAATGTATAGAATGATCTTGAGCTTATGCATTCATTGTTAAATATCAAAGTGTTAGTACATTTACATTTTATCTAAGAATTCAAATTTTTGATATTGCTTCGAAGTTTGACTCTTAAGTTCTTGAAACTTCGATCTTGACTTCCTTCATAAATCCGATTTGTGATGAAAATTTTTAATCTTTTGACAATCATCGATCAGTTTTTCATCTTGTCCTTTGAAAAACTATAATCACTTGAATTCAACTTGTTAGTAAATGAGATTAACTTATCTGTTATAATCAAAACTCTAAAGTTATAATCAATCATAGGTCAACTTTAGGTACTAATCACCGTCTAATGCAAGAATCAATGTAATTAACATTTTAAAGTCATTCAATACAAGTACAAATATACAAACGTCATGGATGATGATTTTTTTTTTTTTAATTTGATGTTCCAACTATAATTGAATAATGAAATGGTTTATATTTGAAATAACAAAAACACATTAAATATGGACTTATTAGGATAATAATATATTAACTACGCTCTCAAATAAGAAATATGATTATAATTTGGGGTAAACAAAAGAGAAAAATATGACTATATTTATAGGATGGATGGAGTAATATTTTTAGTTATTTAACAAAATTATATTCATTTGCTACTAAAAAAAGGCTTGGTACCAAGCCCTTTTTTTTCTTTTTGATTTTCTCAAATTTTCATGAATTTGGTTGTTTGATGGCAAAATTTTGCTATGGAAAACATTTTACATTTATGCCTCACACATGCACCAATTGCTTGATTTGGTGGAATTCATTTTCCCGCCTATTTGGTGGGAAAGTGGAATCATGTTCTGGCCTTTCTTTCTTTCTTTCTTTTTTTTTGCAATGAAAATAAATTTCATAATTAATTGTAATTTTTTTTTTTTACTTTAATGAACAATTTATATGTAAAACAAAGTCAAACGAATACTAAACTTTGATAAAAGAAATATTTTTTTAGGGAAAAAAAATTTAATTTTTTTTTTACTTTTTTGTAATGGAAACAAATTTTATAACTAAAAAAATTATCGCTTTAATGGACAATTTTCATGTAAAATAAAGTCAAACGAACACACATTTTAAAAAATTTTCGAATGAAAAATTATATCAATCAAACACTCTTAATTACACTTCCCTACAAAACATTTTTTAGGAAAAACATTTTCTTGTAAAACATTTTCTTTCCACCAATTTTCCACAATTACAATCAAACGGAGCCCTGCACTTGCAATACAATGTCAATAGTGTTTGTGAACCCATGAAGTTAGTAGCTTTTGATTGGTTGCACAAATGTCGATTTCAAATCAATTTGATTTGTTGAGTCGGATAAAAAGTAGATATATATCTTATCATTACTTTTTTGGATTATGCCGTTTGTACACTCCATCCTTGTACTATTGATGACATTTGTCGTGTTATAAAAAAAATTAGTTGGAAAAATTGTCTTTTTTACCATCCAATTAAATGATACAATGTGTTAGAGTGTAAGAGATAATGTAAAATATGATGTACAACAAACATGATTGTAATTTTTGTACAATATCGTTTAATATCATGCATCTTTTTGAACATTTCTGTACAATTTCGTACAAATGGTAGCCTCCTATTGGTGGTCCACGCTCCACTAATAGGGGGTCGCCATTTGTCCATTATGTAAATCATTAGGTAGAAAATTGTCGCCATTTGTCCTTTATATAAATTATTAAGTAGAAAATTATGTACAAATAATTTTTTCCCTTTTTAAAATATGTGTTGATAGTCCAAAAATGTTTGGCAAAACCGTGTAATTGTCACATGAGGGCCAATTTTTTTTCAAATCCAGCTTTGGTAGAGTTTGACTACTGAACCATGATGTTGTCATTCCTCATCTTTTTCTTATCATATAACATAGTCGAAGATGGTAATCATATAGATTGAATGCTCGGCGTTTACGAAAATATATTTCGAATTAAAATCACTATAAGTATACAATTCGTTAACAAGTAATAAAGTAAATTTTGAGTCCAAATATCGTCCCATAAAGATTGATTACTTCAATTTTAATTATTGCGACTTTAACCGAAACAAGAATAATATGATGTGTTTATTTGTGGCAAAATTATGAATAAATTAATCTACTTATACAATGATGAATAAATTAACTAAACTAAATGCAAATTAATTTATTTAATAAATGACAAACGCACTAGGATTCTCGAATTCTCATGCAATAATAATTTTAAACCTTAAATATTCTACACTTTGACAACACGATTAAATTTTGACGAATCAATATTCTTATTTTATTTAACAATCTCTATCGAGTAATGTTAAATATACTCTCATATTTGACCCACATATATATAGATATGACAGATGCTAACATACAAGAGTGTAACAATTTTTATAAACACTTAAAAATTCACATAAAGTATATTGGTATATTTTTATTTCCTATCGGACCTTATAATAATGTATACCATGTCGAACTTATTTCCCTTCTTTCGAATACATAAAATAGGTTACCACATTCACACAATCACCTACACAATAGTTGTGGAGAAAATAAAATCATATAAATCATTCAATATCCAAAACGTGTTTTCAATGTCAAGTATGTAAAACTAAATATTAAATATTCATATTACACAATTCATCGTTCTACTAGTACAAAGAAATATAGCCTAACATGTTGTGAAGAAGAAATCAAAAGATATAAATGTTGTTCATCATCCAAAAATTCTTGAATTCAATTTTCAACCTTTTGGATGACATCTTGATGTGTTATTTGCCTCCTTTTGCAATTAATTCTCTACCCTATAAAGAATCCCAAAAAATCTCTAAAAATCGTGCATATCATGGCCCCAAACGGAAGTTTCCTTGTTAATTGAATTCTGAAGGAAACAAATAAAAATTTCCCAACTTGGCCTGGGCGGACGCCCAGTAATAAATGGATCGACTGTCCAGGCATATCAAGTAGCCCTTGTAAATGAGGTTAAGGCATGTCAATCAGGCCTTGTAATTAAGGTTAAGGTCCGGGCGGCTTCTCGATTTATATAACTGGGCGGCCGCCCTGTTAAAAAAATTTCTCGAATTTTCCTGTTAGCCATTTTCTTCATTCTTTCTTCTATCTTGGTCCTCCACATCAAATTACTTCAATTTTAGAGTTTAAACTTTTACTCAAATGCATATTAGTCTCCAAACTTCAATTCATTGGCCAATTGATCATTCTTTCTTTTCCAATTGCTTATAAACGGGTCCAAAACTGAAATAAGATAAAATTATTGAATTTAAGTAAAGTTCAATACTAAAACGAAGCAAAAACTTTGTAATGTGACCCCTAATAAGTATACAAAAATGTACTTATCAATCAGTATTTGTTAGTATAGTGTGAAAATACATTAGTTGCATTATTTTGTCAAGGCATTCCATTTGTCTAACGCACATGACTGTGTGTGTATATATATAAGCACATGTATCAATTAATTCAAGTATATTAAAGAGTTTTGTAAGATCGTCGAATAACATATCATATACTCTTTTTATATGATAACATTAAGAGTGATTGAAATCTAAGTAGAGACACATAAGACGAGAATAAGATCATGTGTTGCTAAAGCTTTAACAAAAATAAAGTTACTTGTAAGATTTTTTTTTTTTAAAGTTAAAAAACATTCAGTACTCTCAAAATAAATAAATTACTTGTTTCTAAATTTGATCATTAAAAATTGTAAATATACATAAAATTCAACTTTTGAGCAATCCTTATTATGTTCCCATTGATGCTTACCGCTGACATTATGGTCCTCAAGTCTTTGTCCTTTGCTAACTTATACAATGAGCCTTTAATTTCTTACGATACATTATGTTGATGTTGTCTATCATATTTTGATTATTTTTTGTCTTATTTGTCGAGGAAAAATAGGTTATCTTACTTACAATAATATTAAGGTACATTGAGTGAATTAATTAGTGCCTTAGATTAAAATGTTCTCCAACTAAAATCATTAATAAGGATTTTAAAAAGATCCTCAAAAATTGGCTTTTAGAGCACGCGCGTTTTTCTTTCAAGACTTTCGGTGCCCCTCTACCTATCCATTTATATATGTATACACTAGAAGGATCCAACTTGAGCCATGGAAGGAGAAGAATAAGCTACACAATATAACTTCCACGACCCCAACCAAGTCGACCCTCACATTGCAAGCGGGGAATGACCTGGCACGAATCTATGGTCTCGAGTGAACAAGTTGTGACGTCTCTTTAAAAAAGAGAAAAATGGAAAATTGTTTTGAGGCACATTTATGAAGACATGAGTGGAGGACATGATAAGACCCCCTAAAGGTGGAAGAAAAATATCCAATTTGGGAAGTTCGATCCATACTCATACAAATATTAACACATATCAACATTAAGGCATATCAACTTGAGGTGGGACAAGTTGTTTGATTCAAAGGAGGTTATGATCAATAATTAACACGTTGCCATGTTGAGAACATAACATTACTCAGGAAAATATCTGATGGTATATTTTCACATTCCTAAACCTCGATTATCAAGAATTATTCATTTCCATCAGGTAACATGTCTAGTGACTCTACTTCACTACAGCAGCAAAAAGCGCCCCCCACCCCTTCCCCTTTTCTGAGTTCCAAAATAAAACTGAGAACTATCTCAAAACCGAGAATTCAATTATGATGGGACAGCAGCCGATGACTTCATCTTCTTTGGTGGAGGATTACCTCCAGATAACACCACGTAAAAATAGAAGCAGAGCATTGCAGCACTGTCACGGAAGCAAAAGAAAAACTCGTTCAGAGATAGATAAAGCTTAACTTGTCGAATATTCAACAAGAAATGCAATGGCAACATCATAATATAGTACCTTATGATAGCATTAAAGCCAGTTGGGAAGATCTTCCTGGTCTGCAACAATGGTATCATTTTTCAGTTAATTATAGAATATACATGGCAGAAGTGAGAATAATATAATTAAAAAATATGGCGCATTACCAATGTATAGGTCTGAAAATTCTTCCAGAGAAGGGAAGCAGAGAGTACTGCATAGTGAGAAGGAAGAATAATAAATATTATATAGCAAAACTAATTTAATATTGAAGATTCGTATATGATGCCATGACAGATGGTATCAAAGATAGCAATGGTTCAAGCAAAGATTAGATGGGTGGTAATTAGAAAAATAAAAGATTAGAAAGGCCAAGGCTACCCTACGACTCATATCTCACTTGAGCTATACAGTAAGAACTCACTACATGCATTTTGAATTGATATCCATATGCCCCAGGAGAACCACTTCAAACACTCAAATATGTATTGTCCTTGTACGATTCAAATACAATCTAGTATCTTCACCGAACAAGTGAACTTTTAAGATCTCATTTTAAAAACCACGATGCACTGGGTGTCACTTAGTCTAACGACAAGGGTTCTACCGTCTACGTGATAATCATGGATGGTACTAACTAAATTCTTTGGATTAAAATCTAAATGCAAACCATACAGTTTAATTTCCCAGTACAAATTTTTTTCTTGAGAAAAGTGAAATGGTGCATAATCAAGAGTGAAAAAAAAAATAAAAAAAATCATAATATATTAGAAAGAGGCACACCACCAGAGACTTGCAGTATGACAAGCGATCACAAAAATTAACTAAAAAGCCACAAACTTTTACTGGATTGGATACAAAAGTGAGACATTTACCTGCTTGACCTAGTATGAACGGTGAGCTGGATTTTCCTTGTCTCCACACCTTCAAGCTAACAGTGCTGAGGACCAATAGGGAAGCCCCAAAGAGAACACCAGTACTTAAAGTAGCAAGGTTTTTGCTGAAAATAAAGCCAATAAGTCCTCCACTCAAAACAAGCCCACCTGCAGTATCAATGAAAAGGCATGCTTGAGTAGAAAGATTGTTGTCGATTAAATACCAGCAAACATTTAACAATAAAAATTTACAGTTCAGTCCATTATTTGAAAGGAAAAAATGGTGAATATATTATTCATACAGGAAGACTAGTTTAATGTGTAATGGTTCAGCCCTCCTGCATTTTGTGCTTTGAAAAGATGAGGCTCATCAGTTAGCATTCATATTAGCAAATATTTTAACCATCTGAGCAAATACTGAGTGCATAAAGAAGAGAGTATAATATATTAGTCTTAGAAGAAAAATAAAATGGTACTTAATACAGAGTTTTTAAAAATAGAAGATAATGAAAATAAATGCAAGCACGTTTACAAGAAATACATATTGAGATTCATTTGTCTATTGAATTTATTTATCTTTATTTCATATTATTTTGTTTAAGGGAGGGTGGAAGGTGGAGGTTTTCGTCTAAAATTTATCTCAAAAAGCGTATTTAATGAATATATCAATAACCTGAATACAATAAAGATGAATGGTTAGTCCTAGAAAGGATAACATACGATTATGTCCACATCATAGAGTAGACTTAATGCACAGCCAGTACTTATGTGTCCACGAAGATAAAGGCATCCTTGATTCAACTAATCAATTCAAATATTAATTTCTGGTCTATTACCTCACAGAAAGGGACCCCAGCAATATTCATGTAAAGTTTAATTGAAGGTTCAGAGATAATTTCATAATGTTATCGATGCACAAGAAAAAAGAAATATAAGCCAAAATAAAACACTGTGTTGAAGAGCCCAAAATATCTCCACTTCTCACAAATCCTAAGCTTCATTAACAATTGAGTTATGAAAAAATGCCAAATAATAAACTTAAAGTGCTCATTGGAGGACTACAAAAGTATTTGGAATATCATTTTAGAAGTAAAAAATCTGCATTTGGAAACAGACACCTGAAAAGGCTTCTGGTACTAGGCCAAGGTACAAAGCATGTGACACTGCTTCCAACTCTTTTAAATAAAGGAAAATCTCTGTGAGAGGAAACTCACCAAAGGGAATCCCAAGACAAAAATCATGAATCTTTGCTGCCCTTTTCGGTTGACTAACAACTTGTTCCTGTATGGGCTCATTCATATCTTCTCCTGCAATGTGTTCTTGTGTAATGGAATGTGGTTTTTCCATACGTGCATTAAGTGATTTTAAGTCATCTTCTGTGTAACGTAGTGCGGTCTTAGACTCTGAGTTGGATACATCTGTTCCATGTCCATCAATGCTCCTGACAATAAATACCTAAAGACAAAGAACATTCCAGGTTGACATCACTTTTAAGTGATTATAACTTACGTATTCATTTATACACAAGCATGAATTTATAGCATATATAAATGCATACGCGCAAACATAAAAAGACAGAATGAGATTGTAGAAGATTGTTTCTAATTTTATTGGAATGTGATCCATAGATCTCAAATAAAAAACCCAAAGATAAATGCCATTTTGCAATGAAGGGAAGCAAATACGAAAAAACATTGAGGTCCAGTTGGATAGGAGAATTTAAGGACCAAGTGGATTAATCAAAACATGATTCAGAATATTCACGTGTTTCCATCGAAACATCAAATCATGTCCATTTTAGAAGATTTGTAAAGACCTGCATGGCGAATTTCAGATCTAAAAGATTCTCCATAATAAACACTTTATTATCAACCCTGACCGGAAAAAATAATATTCAACCACGAAAACTATAAGCATAAAAAACATGTGATTATAAATATAAAAAATAGGTTCTCCTAAAATATGTCTGTAAGGACTCCTTCCAGAGACAAGGAGCTCAATTATTTCCAATGTTATGTACTTTTCCATCATATTTATTTTCGAAGAGTTTTTGATTTAGATTCTTCAAAACTTTCGTGGATTCAAAACTCTAAACTATGATTCCAAGTTTTGAACTCAGTGGACTTAAAAGTGTGCTGTGTAAAAGTTTTTTCTTTAGGGTCAATAAAAATTCCTAATTTCATTTTACATGTCACTGCCATTTAATAACACTACAAAATACTAATAGCAATTTTAAACTTTCATTGGGATTAGTGTTCTACAATCAATTCAAATCCAAGGAACTATGAATTCAAAATCTCCTCTAAAATGACCACCTCAAAAACTTTCCACCACCGACCAGTGCCCCAGGCGAGCTTCATGAACCAGTGCATGGGGTGTACCAAATGTCAGGGCTGACAGTGGTACTCTCCATCCACCGAACCAATAGCAAACAAGTCTTTTACTTTCTTTTTCATTTGAAGAAAAACTTAAAGTGAAATGGATCATTCAACAACAAATGAGATTTTAGATCATATATAAAAGTCCAGCAACATGTTCAGTAAAAGCATCAGGTATCAAAAAAATTTCTTCATCCACCGAACCAATAGCAAACAAGTCTTTT
>CAIGRO010188593.1:0-12575 GCA_903798355.1 Fraxinus baroniana
CTAAACATCGGTGGAGGTAAATAATTTCCAATTTTATCAATTCTTATTTTCTGAATTATTACTAATGTGTAATAATTTTTCTTTGCAGGTCATTTCACACCAAAGTGGAGGTTTGCTAGGCAAATTGTTGTCAAATGACATATCGGGCAATGATGTTAAGTTATTACTTATTTAGTCAGTATTGACCAATGACTGAAGTAAAACATCGACACCACAATTATAACGACATAAACCTATAACATATTTGGGTCATTTGAAGTAGTCTAATTTAATTAGAGTTACTCATGGCCAGACATATAATTCCTGGATGGCTTTTGGTTGATAGTTCATTTATTCATTACCTATTAACTCTTGGGCCTAACTACTGTTTAACCTAAAAACCCACATATCCCTTATATATGTTGGCTCTTGTTGTTATGTTGGGTGTGTGTGAGAAACGTTATTTTCTTGCCCCATTGTGAGAAAATCCGGCTGCAATTTTTCTTCTTGGCTTTGTGCTTCCTGTTTTGCAGTTTCTTCTTCCATCTCTCTTTCAGCCTCTGTGGCTATTTTGTGACTGCAATAACTGTTCATCCCTTGTCCTTTGTGGGGATACCAAGCGACCGGAGTTTGGGTCTTGGAATCTTGGTGGTGCGATTCGGTATTGTGTGAAATACTGACTTAGAAACTTTGGTGTCAATATTCCACTCAACGGCCTACATGGAGGGGACATGAAGAAGATTATGTTGACATATTTTTTGAGGTCAACGAGTAATACTGGCATGGCGCATGGACTCATACTTTCCCTCACATACCCTTTGCTCATCAATTCATCCACTTACTTTTGAAGCTCTTTTGCCTCTTCGAGATTACTTCTATAAGCTGGCTGGTTTGGAATAACAGCTCTATGTATAAAATCAATCTGATGCTTAATGCCTCGATAAGTGGTAACCCACTAGACATGTTTTCAATGAACAAATCGTCAAATTCCTACAACAAAGAAATAGCCAAAATAGAGAGGGGTTGGTTAGATTCCTCAAAATTGAGGTACGATTCCATATAGATCAACAATATCAAAGGTTGGTTTTCAACTAAAGCCCTATTTATTTTACTCTCTCTTGTGGGGAAATTAATTTTTTTCTTATCTTTTCAAGACTCCACCCTTTTCTCTTTATTTTCAATCACTTCACTATTTTCTCTCTTTTTTGAAGTATCGATGTTACTTTCCTTTTGCCCCACTTTGCCTTTTTTTTTTTCCTCTCTCTTCCTCACCTCTCAATTTCAATTGATCATAATAAACATGTTTTGGTTTTAATGGATTAAGAGTAACATATTTCTTATCTTTGACAAAGTAGTACCTATTTTTGTACAATAATGCTATTTGTACATTCTTTTCCTTACATTCATGTTGACATTTCCTT
This sequence comes from Fraxinus baroniana, assembly GCA_903798355.1. Lineage (NCBI taxonomy): Eukaryota > Viridiplantae > Streptophyta > Magnoliopsida > Lamiales > Oleaceae > Fraxinus > Fraxinus baroniana. The sequence goes on from CAIGRO010188593.1 coordinate 1,401, forward strand.
TGTTTTCAAATAATTGTGGGCAAGAAGAGTGTTTTTTTTAAACTGTCCAATGATGTATTCTTACATAACAACAATATAAACAATGATATAAAAGATGATATACATGTAGCATGATTGATTTTTGTACCCGTCATGTATCGATTTCCTATCATACTGCATGGCGACCCCAACAAGATATACCCAGCATGTATATGAATCATGTCACACATCACCTCATCACTATATTTCACAATTGTGAAGCACACCATGACTTGCATATTAATCCTAACATCTCCACATTTATTCAACCACTGCAACCTATAGGGTATAGTATGTTTTAACATAGTCAATCCCAATTTTCTGTAAGAGTAGTACTAGCAATATTAGTACAACTCCCCTATCAATAATCATACTACATATATTGTTATTAACATAACACCTAGTATGAAAAATATTCTCCCTTCGATGTTCCAGTGCATCCACCTTGATTTGTGTACTGAGAGCACGCCTCGTAACAATTGTTTCACCTACCACTGGGTACTCTACCCCCATCATCATCACTAGAATCCTCTAATTCGGACATCTCATCACTATCACTATCACTATCACTCACCACTTCCTCATTATCACGCAAGATCATTGCCCTTTTGTTTGGGCATTGAGAAAAAATGTGTCCTAAACTCAAGTATGATATCCCTATTCCTAGAAGGTCGGGAATCTGCCTTGGGTTTTACTTTGATTGCTACTTCCTATTTTCCCCTTGGTAGTTCGGTCTTAACCTTTGAAACAATCCCATCACTTCTATTATTATCCCACTTCGATTTTCAAGAAAGATTAGAAACCGAAGAATACCTAGCTGCTCATTTTCTTTTTAATTGCCTCACGTGTTTTTGCACTCGTGTTTCACTCAAATTTGGTTTTTTCTCTCTAATAGTCTGACCAGTCGTACATTCTTCCTCTCAATGCTTTCTTTCAAGTTCTCTAAGGAACTAATTGATCTCAATGGGAAAAATTCACCCTTGTGAGGCTCAAACCCACAAGTACAAAGAATTTAAGAAGGATAAAAACTCGAGAAAAATGACTCAAGAAAGGAATGAATGAAAACACAACAAATAATTTCAAGAAAATGGTTATTGAAATCAATTTATACATACAAAATTGATACCAATTAGATGATGTAGGAATTGAATTAATTTCTTGAAAGAAATTGTGCTTCAAGAATTTTCAAGAAAGCATTTCTTGAATCGAATAAGCCTCTTTTTGGCTTTTCTTTTCTTTTCCTAGAAATTTTTTCCTAGAATTTTCGCTTTTCTTATTTTGACACTAAATATGCGAAAAATCAATAAAAGCAAGAAAGATCGAAACAAAATTGTATTGGTGCACTAAATTTAATGCACAAAACAATCCTTGAATGTTCTGGTATTTGTGTTAATGTAAAAGACTCAAGAAGATAATGAAGAGTCAAGAAAACAATGGAAATACGATGAAAAAGATATAAAGACAAAACGAAAAAAATGAAAAAAATGCGAAAAGATAAAGATATAATATTTATTTCAGAGACAAGGCTTTGATACTAACTGATGTGAACATACGTGGCAATGGTAGTTCTGAAACTCACACAAGGTTGAATCACAACCCCAAAAGCTAAAATCCCGATTTGGAGGTTTACCTAATAATTTATTGAATTAAGGAACCAAAGTTATAAAGGAACATGACCCCTTAATCACAAAAATATGAACCTTGCTATAAAGTTGTTGAACGCCACAAAGATGGAATCTTTGATAAGTTTGAAATTGAGTTCAATGAAAAATAAGAAGAAATCAACCTTACTTTGATTTAATTTTTCAATAATATATTTTTTTCCCATGAAAAGAATGAAGCCATATATATAGGCAACTCATAAAAACACTATTAAAACGTATAACATCAAGAAAATATCAAACGAATAGAGTTCTAAACAAAAAATGAAAAATTAAACTGCCTTCAGATTTTTGTACTACGCATGCGCACAGTGTATTCTCTCGTCGCATGTCTTTTAGTTGATCTGGTTACACTTCACTTTGCTTATTCGAACTTAACTTGAATTAAGTGCGCTAATCTTGGATCATTTTCCATGCCCAACATGAAATTTGATGTTTTGCTCGATGCAATCGAAGTCTCGATCCACGTAGATTGAATAAGTAATCACATGGCTTCCCTGATCTTCTTTGCTCGCGATTTCGTCGTTAGTCCTTCTTCCATAATCAAGGGATCCCTACTAGTTTTCATCTCATGGTTCTTATCACTCACATTCTTCATCAATCTACTATTCAAAAATGCATTCTTTGTAAAATAAATAAAAATGAGATTCAAATAGACTCTTAAATGTAGGGTTCATTTGGCATGATTTTTTTTTATTTTTTTTCGTAGAAGAACTTTTGGAGATTATTATCTTTATTTTTGTTTGAATCAATTATTTCATTCAGCTAGACTCCGGTTATCTGTCATGATTTATACTATTTTTTAATTTAACAATGAAAAATAAGGTTAGGTCTAATGGAAATGGTTTCAAATTTTTTTACAGAGCATGAGAATTTTTTTTTCTCCTATAATCCCATTTTATTCGGCTTTGCAATATCACATACATAGAGTGATAGTTTGTCGATGTCAAAATTTAACGTGCCAATATCTGAAGTAGATGTCGTTGAAGGAGTGACTATAATGTTTAAATGAGTCACAAAATACTTTATGATCAATTTAAAATTTCACTTGAAATTCAGCGATCATTTATGAAATTAACTAATTTATTATTTGGTCTGATTTGGTAAAAGATTGGTAATATAAAAAATCTACAAATCACACCCATTGAGATGAGATTTACGTAGCATTTAAAGATAATTTTTATGAATAATGAAATTTTGCTTGTCAATTTTAACATTTTAAAATAAACTATAGGATTGAGCATGGGTCCAGGAATTTTAAAAACGACTTCCACACAATGCATAAAATAAAATAAAAATTGTTTTATATTTTCAATCTTTTATTTAAAAGTGTCTTGTTTTCATTAAAAAAGTATTAAATGTTATTGTAAATGACAAATTTTTTTAAACTAGTCAAAATTTAATCCAATTCAAATACAATCTACTTATAAATATGTTGCCGCATTTTCTGTGAAATCAATATGAGTCAAAACACGTAGGAATAGTTTCAAATTATATATATATATATATATAGGACTTTATTTCACGTCTATGTTGGGTTCATTACTAGAAGAAGTGGAAATTACACCATACCAGAATTTCAAACTTCCAATTTCAAAATTCAGATTTACAAAGAAGTAGAAATTACACCATATCATACCTTTTTTCTCTCGATATCCTTCTTCTTCTCTCTTTTATGCCTTTGGCACACACCACCACTGGAGGCCGCTAACACCACTCATCGCCATCAGGTAAGCACTGTCGGGCGTTGCCACAAGGAGTTGCGTTGCCATTCGCAGCAGCGCTCCGGCAGTGAGCGCTAGCGCCTTTGTACAGCAGCGTAGGATCGCGACTCTTCCTCCGATTTGCGTTGGGGGCGTTTTAGGTGAACGACGCCATGATTTATGAGTGCTTTGGGTTTTGGGCTAGGGGCATCATGATTTGTAAATGGTAATGTTTCTTCCTCCGATCTGTTTAGGGTTTCTTTGAGTGTTGGTTATGGTGCTGTTGGTAAGGTGTTGGTGCTGGCAGTTGTGGTGAGTTTTAGCAGTGGTGGTGCTGGTAATGTTGACTCTGGCAAAGGTGGTGACGCGGTAGAGCTAGAGACAGTAGAGTAGTCGGTAATTGTTAAAGGGCGTGGGTGCGGTGGTGTTGTGTAAGGGTGGTTGGGTTTGGTGGTGCGATGTTGATGTGCAGTGGTGGTGTGGGGTGCTGTGGTTGGGTTCGATGGTGCTATGTTCGGTAGTTGGGTGCAGTTGTGTGGTTAGGTGCGTCGGCGCTGACCAGTGGTTGGGTATGGTAATGCGATGGAGGTGTGCGGTGACTAATAAATTTAAATCTAATTTTTTAGTGGTGGTGGTGGTGACTGATAACGTTTGCTGCGGTACTGGTGAGTTTGTGGTCGTGGTCGGAAGTGATGGTGAGATGGTGGCGGGGGTCTGTCAAGATGGTGGTGGTGGAGGTGGTGGAAGTGGCGGTGGCGAGACGGTGGTGTGGTGCTTCTTGATGGAGTGTTGAGGTGATAGTCACAAGTTTTGGTGTGATCACAGATTATTTGGTCTTTGGTGACCATTAAATTCATTAATTTGTGACCGATAAACAATATGTTATTAATGAAAAATATAAATTGTAACCAAGAAATAATGTGTGATCTAAATAATTGTTAATTTATGATCGATAATTTGACAATTTGTGACTTATAATATTGGTGATTTGTGATCGATGAATAAAGTTGTGAGGTATAAATTTTTTATTTTTGGCCGATAAACAAATTGTGACTTATAAAATTTCTGAATTGTGATCGTAGAATAATTTGTGACCTATAAAATTTCTGATTTGATACTGTAAAATAATTTGTGATTTATAAAATTTTTAATTTGTGACGGATGAATAAATTGTGACATATAAAATTTTTGAATTGTGACTGTAAAATAATTTGTGATGTTTCAATTTTTTATTTGTGGTCGGTGAGCAAATTGTGATCTATAAAATTTTTAAATTATGACCGTAAAATAATTTGTGATATAAAATTTGTGATTTATGACCAATTATATAGAATTTGTGACCAAATTATATGGAAGTATGACATTAATATACTTAATTAATAAAATATATAATTAATTAATTAATTTATAAAAAAATTTAAAAAATGAGATTTGAAATTTTAAACCTTAAAAAATTTGTAATTTGAAATTTAAATATTATCTCTTAAATTTAAAATAGGTGATAGACACTAAGAGGGTGTGGGGTAGAGATTAAAATCAGATTAAAATTGAAAATATAGTCGTTATTATTGACTTTTATTAGGATGAGACCCAATAACGACCATATTTTTAATTTTAATTGAATTTTAAGTCGTACCAAACAGTCTCTAAACCTCTTAGTTATGAAATTTTCCCTTGAAAGAAAACATTTAGTTCAAGCCCAAAATGTATTGAATTTTACATTAATGTATTGACACCACTTTCTAGAGATCTTTAACTTCATAGCGTTTTTTGATTTTGCATAACGATTGAGGATATATTGGAAGAAGACATATTTGATATTTCATGTAGTCTTCGAGACATGTTTGAATAGTTCTAACAATAAATTGAATGTTGAACATGTTGGGTACTTACTTAAATGTGCAGAGCAAAAGTTCAATAAATTATAATATTCAAAAGCTAGATTGCCTCTGTATTTAGATGGAATTTGTGATTAAGTGATATATTTTTGACGATTTTCATAAGTTGATCTATCATGATCTTATCATACAAAAATTATATAACGAGAGCTAATTGGAACTCTAACATCATGATCAGAGGCGGACTCAGCACCTGATCAGCTCCCTCGACCGTTTGTGCTGGATTCGTCGAGTCCTTCTTCAGGTAAGTCGCTGACTCGCTGTCAGCTGGGAAGAAAGAAATGAAGAAGACGCTGTTTTTTTTTCCCTTTCTTAATGTTGGGGCCTTTTTTTTTTAAAGCCTAATCCATGGGTTTTGCTTGCAAATTGCAAATTGCAATTGCAAGTCCATTACCCACAAAACCAAATACAATTCCTAAATTGAAATCGACAAAGGACGAGAAGGGAGACAAGTCCAAGGGCGAATCCACTGAGGAGTGCGGACCGGTCGACGGTGGTGATTCAACAGTTGCAGAACTAAATGCAATAGCTGGCCTGAACAATTTCGTCTACTCCTGCACCAAAAGGCAAAAGGTATTAACTCGAAATTTTGCTCCTTGAAAACTTAAAATCAATATTGCTAATTTGCTATACTACCCAGTACCCATGAATCTTTCTGGTTCAAACAAATTCAGATTTTGCTATAATATTAGTAGATGACGCCAATAAAAAGAATAAAAATTTAAATAATTAGATAAATTTCTTCTTTTTCAAAAAATTAATTTAAAATTGATAAAATAAAATTTTCAGTAAAGTTTGATAAAAATCGATAAAATATGTAATTTAAAAATTATTAATTCACAAAATATACGATTAAAATTTATAAAAATTATCACGAAATTTTTATCTAATTTTAATCGACACAACCGACTTGCAATTTCTCCCCTTTCTAAAATATTCGCAATCACTGTCGCATTGCTAACAGAACGATACTCTCAATTTTAGGCTTTTCTTCATTGAGTTAGGTGCATTCTCGAACAATGGCGAGGCTTGGTCAATTGACAAGAACAGTATTCAGATCTCTTAAACATCAATCATCATTCCCTTACCAATTACAATTTAGAAGATCTTTTTATTTTTTTAATACATATTTTACAAAACCCTGGAATTATTCTCCCAATTCAAGAATAAGCTTCACTTCACGTGGTTATTGTTCTGTGACTGAAGAATTTCAGTCCCCTAGCACCATCGATTACCGGTAATTATTCCTTTTACTTTTTTTCTCTAATTTTAGTATGTGATTTCTTATGTGTGCATTTGGAAATTGAGAAATTTAATATGTTGAAAATTGATTTCCATAAATTTTAGCTAATATATCGATACATGTATAGTTCTGTGCTTCCGGAAGAGAAGTATCACATGTTGGCTAATTCCACTATCCATGACCTGATAGAGAAGCTAGAGGTAACTATCCATGGAGAATTTCAAACTCAATTATTTGTTTTAAGTTTGACATTAATATGCTCTGGAATTTTTTGAGGATTCTATCCATCTTTTTTCTTCATCAGCATAGAACTGTAATAGGACTTAGTCTGAATCTCAAGATTGTCTGGGTTGGCTCATTAACCTAGAATTGTAACGTGATTGTATATATAATATACATATGTTTGATCTAAGCTACAATCTCCAGTTATGTATGACACAGTTTTTATTTGTTTTGAATTTTTTGAGGGCTATAGGTGTGTCAGGAGGGTTAATAAGTGTCATTTTTATAACTTTGGCTTTGTTGGTCTCTATATCTGCCCAGACATGCACGCGGTGACCGTGGTATCCAGAACTTGATACAGAAAAGTGCAACATAGAAAGAAATAGAAAAGATGAGAGAAGAATTGAAGGGGGGATTTTCAGTATTCAATATTCAATAATCACTAGTCTCTTAAATTCATGTCCAAATTCCCCTTTTACAGTTGTGCATAACTTGAATTCAAGGGAATTTTTAATACATTACAAGCTTACAATATCAAAGTCTATCTTATCTTGTCTAAATTTGAACTGCTCTTATTTTTCCTAAAGTAAATATGTAACCATGTTAAGTCCTCAATTAGTTCTCTTTCTCCTTAGAATCCCTGTCACTGGTTTTTGAAATCTACGTCTTTTCACATATTTACTTTTACCTTGTTGAGAAGCAGTGACAGGTCTTCTCTGGACCTAATTTTCAACAAAATGGACCTGCCAATGGTTTACGTGGCTATGCTTGACTAGGAGGATTTACTTTGTTAATCTCATTTTGAGGNTCCCTGTCACTGGTTTTTGAAATCTACGTCTTTTCACATATTTACTTTTACCTTGTTGAGAAGCAGTGACAGGTCTTCTCTGGACCTAATTTTCAACAAAATGGACCTGCCAATGGTTTACGTGGCTATGCTTGACTAGGAGGATTTACTTTGTTAATCTCATTTTGAGGAATATAAGCCCTTGCTTGACAACCATTACTTCAAAACTCTTTATTCTAAATACTCATTTTCAACCACACATTTATGCAATAAAATATTTTGTCTGTAAACTTAAAATTTCTCTACTTTTAACCATGCATTCTCCAAAAATTCACTATTCAAAACTTTGTTTTTGCCAAATAATGGCCATCAAATAGGGGCTAAATTAGTTGCATAAAATAAGATAAGTGCATTGCTTATCGTTGATAGTCTGTTTATCTTTGTTGCATAACAGGAATATGGCGACTCCGTGGAGATTGATGGTTTCGAATCCCTGTCACTGGTTTTTGAAATCTGCGTCTTTTCACATCTTTACTTTTACCTTGTTGAGAAGCAGTGACAGGTCTGCTCTGGACCTAATTTTCAACAAAATGGACCTGCCAATGGTTTACGTGGCTATGCTTGACTAGGAGGATTTACTTTGTTAATCTCATTTTTAGGAATATAAGCCCTTGCTTGACAACCATTACTTCAAAACTCTTTATTCTAAATACTCATTTTCAACCACACATTTATGCAATAAAATATTTTGTATGTAAACTTAAAATTTCTCTACTTTTAACCATGCATTCTCCAAAAATTCACTATTCAAAACTTTGTTTTTGCCAAATAATGGCCATCAAATAGGGACTAAATTAGTTGCATAAAATAAGATAAGTGCATTGCTTATCGTTGATAGTCTGTTTAACTTTGTTGCATGACAGGAATATGGCGACTCCATGGAGATTGATGGTTTCGATGTAGAATGATGTTTGAAAGTGGTTAGTTTTGCAAACATTTCGTGTCTGTGCTGCTGTAACTTTGGGTTTCATTTTGTAGAATGAGGTATTAAATCTGAAGCTCGGGAGTTTGGGAACCTATGTAATAAACAAGCAAACACCAAATAGACAGATTTGGATGTCATCTCCCCTGAATTTTGAATTTTGACCTGTCTCTTTCAATACGTTTTGTTGATGTTTGGCTTGGGGTTTTAGAAAAGAAGTTTGCTTTGAGTTATATTCTTTGCTTTTATGTAGAAGAATTGCTGGATTTTGTATTTGGTTCTTCTTTTACTGTTACTTAAAGCAAAGAAAAATCAAGTTTTTAAGTTTTATATTTTTTGAAATCTTGCTTTTATAGACCTTATTATCTATGAAGTGAAACCCCAACTAGCAGTGCCAGGTTCTTGCAAACTGCAATGATTAAGGAGAAAGGAACTGAGAAAAACAAGATATCTGCCCGGACTATGTGCGATAGAGAAGACATTAAATACTATGAAGAACATTGTTTATGTTGTGCACTTCAGTGAGCGTTTTTGTTGAACTCGCTCCAATGAGTTGAAAGCGTCGTCAGTTTGTGAAATGCTGCTAACAAGTTACTTAATCCTTTTGGGTTTTCCCAACCTTAATGTAACCTGTCTTTGATACTAAGTGTCAATGTGTCAAGTTTAGCCACAATTACCTTGCGATCTATTGATGTAGGATTACTAAAGGTTTGCACTCAAGCATGGGCAACAAACACACAACATGTAATACATACCAAAATTTCCAAACTTTATCAACTTCAAATTATGGAACTTGTAGGATTACAAAAGATTCACCTGTGCTCATCAATTGCCAGTATTCTGCATAGCTGCTTTAATCAATTGGCACCGTTCCATTTAGGTAGATAATTCATCATGAAAATATTGAAAAGAGTCTTTCCCAGTTAATTCAACAAATTAATCTGTCAACCTGCTAACTATCTGCCAGAAAGAAAATATTGATTTACTAGGAAAAAGATACTGTTATGATTTGATGATTGTTTTGTTGTGGTCCAATGAGGAGAACTTCAATGGATTGCTAGCGAACAAGGGTACATAAGTAATTGCTCCAGATTAAAACAAAAAGTGTTTAACAGATTTGTTTTTATCATTTTTAGAACAATTGTAAACCGAATGTAACTAGTGTTTTTACTGGATGTGCATGTACTATTCACACCCCTTATTTTCTACTCTTGTATTTGAGGTCTTTTGAAAGAACTCAGTGAAATTTCTGCAAATAACCTTGTAATTTAAAAGTTATTGCATTAATCAAGTATAGCTTGAATTTAAAAGGAGTGGTGGTCCTTGTTGCATTTGTGAAGGAGAGTTGTATTAGTTAAGGAGGTTGATTGGAAGTGGAAGAATTTCAGTATGGATGATTTTTTTCTAAAATTGGAACTATGCCTTTGAATTTTTACTCTACTTGCCCACTTGAAAGTTGGATTAGTAGAGAACCCAACCCCCAAATTTGCCAAACTATTCGAGTTCGGTGTGTTCACATGCTATTTTTACTGATTTTTTTTTAATAAGGGTGAAATATATATTGTCCATTTATCATACAAATTTTCATACTAATGTGAATCAAAGGGGAAGCTCGTAATTTCTCGGTTTACCGCTGGTCACGCCTACAATCACGCGTGCTTCTACTCCCACCACTTTCATATCCTCAAGGATTTCTTTATTGATGAGCTTTCTGCACATTTTCTTGGAAACTTGTGTTATATGATTAGATGTCCATGCCTTCATTTTCCCATGGCTAGTCCTGAAGATTAAACTTTCTTTTGCAGTGGCCCATCTAGGTTCGATTGGGATCAAAATGCCCAAGCTTGGATTTATAGGCGAACTAAAGGGAACTTGATCAAAGTTTTGGAAACTGAGTTGGAACAACTTTTTGGGAAGTCCATTAATCTTTCTTCAGCCTAACGTCGTAAAATAAATGTAACTTCTCCGGTAGTTATAGGTATGATAGTGATTATCTTTTACTACTATGTGATCTCTCTTTTTATTTCTATTTACCCCTTCTAGTCATGGTTTCACATGCTCATCTGTTTGTAATCATAAATTATGCTACATTGTATGACGAACAAACTAATTTTCAATAAATTATATTGGCTTATAAAATGTCTAAGTTCACAATCAATATAGTGTATGTACCAACAATTATTACATTCTCCCTCCTAAAAATATTCATGTATACGTACCAAGTATATGAATTCACAAGCGCAATTCATAATGTCACGTAACTCAATACATAAATAATACCAAAAGAACAAATTTAACTTATCAAGATTATTTTCCAACAATATATTAGTTGATCGCTCTATTGATCAATTGATGGTCTAATAACATTTTCCCTCATACTTCGAAGTGTGAAGCATTAATCGATTACGAGTATCCCAACACATTAAGGTCGAGCGTAACTATCACTTAAATTGAGACGAACAATTTTACTCGTTCACAAGTATCTTTACTTGAAAGGATCAAGTTTCTGAGTGTATGGAAGGCTAAGTATTCGCTTACATTATATGTGAGAACAATTTCTATGCACCATGTAGATGGCTTGCGAAAAACGAAAGTGCAAAATCGGAATGTTCGAGTATATATAGTAGAATCAATTCAAAGAAAAACAGAGAGAGAGAGGAA
>CAIGRO010188621.1:0-15446 GCA_903798355.1 Fraxinus baroniana
AATTTTTCCGCTTCAATTATGTTTACGAAACGACATTGGTAACACCCCAAGGTTTAAGTCATTAAAATTTGGGGCGTTACAGTATCCCTAAAATTTTTCAGCATATCTGCATTCATCAGTAAATACTAAATAATTCTTTTCCATGTTTTTCCATTCATTTGTTTCATAATTATATTTTTCCTTTTCATCTTGCTCATCACAACTAACTCATTTCAGATACTTATATTATGCATTTAGTTCAATATGCTCTGAGATGGTTCTGAATACATATGACTGCAGAAGATTTTACCCTTTGCTGAGCATTGCAGAAGATTTAATCCCAGATCCATTGAAGATTATTGGGTTACAATTGGCAGGAACATAAAGCACCAATAGCATTGAGCCCAAGACAGAAATATATTTGGTTATACATGCGTATATAAGGCACCACTTTGATATTAATAGCAGGATGTTTGAATTCGAAGCAAATCTCACCTGGGTCTCTAGCAGATGATGCGGTATTTCTCTAAGAAAACGTGAAGGTTGAAGAACCTGAAAAGCAACCCATTGATGTTTAAAGAAAGACCATAAATTAAATGGAGAGATAAGAAGAAATGGATGGAATGGATGGATAGATAGAGAGAAACAGAGCTCCTTGAACAGTAAATGGAGAAAAGAACTATGGTTTTATAGATTATACCTGCCAACTGGAATCGGTAATCACATATAAGATGAAAAGTTTCTTGCGGGCACGAGTCATAGCTACATACAGCAAGCGCCTCTCTTCCTAAGTGTAAGAAGCAAATAAGATTGGTAAAATGACAACTATTGTGTCGAAAAAATAAAAATCACAAAAGCGTGCAAGAGTTCGGAACAAAACACAAATACCTCAACCGAAGTACCATTCTCATTTACAAGGCCATTAAAATCATGCAGGGGGATCTCAGAATCATTCGCCTAAATCATTTAGCCAAATGTTAGAACCACTATTGATGATTTTTATCACAAATAATTATTGCAAGTTAAAGGAAGGAAATAATTGATTATCATAGCATCTGTTAACGCATACTAATCAGTATAATAACGAGTTAATGTGACGAACAAAAAGACATAATTGCAATGACTTGACAATCTGGATTCCATATACTACCTTCACAATGAAAACTGTATCCCACTCTAAGCCTTTTGACTGCTCAAAGAAAGAAAGGAATGAGAAAAATGAAAAATAGAAAAAGAAATGAACCAAGGAAAGGCGAAGTAAGGATGAAAGGGCTGTTGGTAAAAAAAACTCTTTTTAAGGATAAACTACAGGGGTGTGCGAAAACCTGATGAATTGTTGTAAGGGTGACAGAATCTTCATTATCATGTCTTCTTGAACGAAGATTACCTCTCTCCCGGTCAGATATATAGTCAATAAAAGCTTTAAGTAGAGTCATGCAACCTTTCCCTTCTGTTTTATTACTATCTTCCCCTTCTGCTGCATTATCTTTGCTTGTCAAAAAATCAGAGACATCATCCAACAGATACTGCAGCACCTGCATATTCGACCAATTATATTTCAAGGACTCTAAATAACAATGAAGCTAAATTTGATTTCCAGGCAAGAAGAATAAATGACCTGGTGCTATTATTAGCAATTAAAAATGAAGTAGAGGATATGTTTCCACACTTACAGATCTGAGGTCATTATCCTCATTCAGCAACTTCCCACCATCAACATCAAGAACAGCTCGCTGTTCAAGAAGATATTTCTACAGAACCAGAAATTAGGCAGCATATATTTGCTTGTCTCAATACAACAATATTAAGATACAAATGTGCAAGTTGAAAACTTAAACTTGAATTAACATTGTGGAAGGAAAACCAACCTGAGGTATCATGTTCGCCACAGAGGTAATAACAGCTGAAATTGATTGTTCCTGTGAGCGTCAATAATGTGGTGAGTGCTGCAATTCACTGTATTTAAATTTTATATCTTAAACCAAAAATGAACCCTAGAAAGTTCCATGACCAAAAAAATGTAAAATATGAACATGTTCAAAAACTTCCCACAATAGAAGAAACCGAGAATCTACTGCAGAGGCTATATATAAACACAATTTAGAAAATACAGCCCTAATTACATGAATCACCAAGGTTAGAAAACTAAGTTAAAAATGACGAGAATGTTTACGTATTATTAATTAATATAACCTTTTTCAGATGTTTCGTTCGTTCAATTCTAGAAGGATCAAGAAGATTGGAGAAGGGCAGGGGCTGCAACAAACTCTGTTAGAAGGGTTGTGAGGTAGGAAAATCAGTTACAAGTAGCTTATAATAGAGGAGTTGAAGGGGAATAGGAGGCAAAAATTGAGCGAGTGAAGTCACATTGTGGAGAGTACAGCCCTCTCGAAAGACTATTTGTATTTCTTTATTTCCTGTAATTCAGCTTTCAATCAATACAGAGTTATAATTTTCTGTTTCTATTCAGTTGTGTCCTTGAATTTACAGGTGGGACCTATCAGTTAGAAAGCTAAGTTTAAAATGACGTGAATGTTTACGGGTTATTAATTAATATAACGTTTTTCAGATGTTTCATTTGTTGAATTCTGCACAAGTGCAACAAAAGATAAACAAGATCACTAAAAGAATGACTTGGCCATCATGCACCAGAGCAAACAACCGGCCCACATACAGAAGTTGTTCTGTTCTGTTCAGTTGACATACCCTATAAACAAGTTTGGATATTATGTCTAGAGTGAGCAACACCTTACGCCCTTGTGTAAGTTGACTCCTGCAATTAGTTGCACAGTCAAACTAAGTACAGTATCAAAGGTTTAACAAGCTCCAGAACTCAACTGTAAATTGAAGGAAAATATAACAATATACAAGAAATCTAGAAGAAGATGCATGGAAAGATCTCATTCTTAAATTGCTCAAGCGGCCTACAATAGAATCTGGTTAATAATGATTCTGTATTTCTTGTTAGTATCTGTCTAAACTTCTTCGCCAAAGATAAACTTCAGTTATTTAAGATACAGAAATGGGTCGATAACGAAAAATTTAATGTTTATGCTTATATAATGTCATATATATTAGTTATCCAAGTGACTGTAAATTTATGTCATTTACAATGAATGTAAAAATAGTAGAATGGGTATATCAAAACTGAATGAAAGCAGCAGCAAGTTTGGGTTCTTTTATTAAACTGATAAGTTAAATTGCAACCAGGGCAATGACATATAATTGCACCTTTAGAATAAAAATGAGAAAATATAAGATAACAGAACAAGTAAACGCAGCATACCTTTAGCATAGAATGGTACCAAAAGAAAGCATAACAAAATCATGCCCAAAATTATGACTAATTAAAGAATACAAGTTACATTCTACGCCGGGAAATATTTATGTGTTATCAATTCAGCAAAACCTAGAAAAGCATAAGATACTGAACCATTAGTTTATTGTATAGTTAGTCTCTAATGACCAACTTTTTTCCTGTGCTTATCAAAAATGACAACAATATATTGGACAAACTTGTGTCAGGTAAGAAGTGGTAAAGCAAACCTCTTAAAAGTTCCAGATATCTTTGCGCTGAATATGTCACATGCTGCTGCAATAAAGCTACATTTTCTTACAGTTGAAACTTTGTCAATGTGCTCAATTACCTGAAGTGGGGATTGAGAAGAAGTTGACAATGAGGCCTCGGCGGAAGAGGCTTAAACCTATAAGATCATATTCTTAAAGACGCTGATTATGAGTTAACTGTGGAATACCTTCTTCTTTTCATCTTTCTCAAAAGGTAGTAAAGCCTTGAATACTCGACGAAAAGGACCATCATCACAACCAAGCATAGTTGTCCTAAGCAAAGATATAATTGCTCTAACTACCTGTTACATTACAAAACATGGTCAATCACCTATACAGAGCATGGTCCTAAGGATGGGCTATCATGAGGGGTGCATATTTGAATGTGATACGAAGAAAAAAAAAACAAAGCATTGTGAACAATACTGGGAAAGAAGATCGATACATTATACTTGCCCACTTACTCAGAAAAAGGTGAATTATACTTAGCCCGCGTTTGGTGCACATTATTTCCAAAAGAATGCATTTTTTTGGTTGATGTGATGGGGAATATGTGGTTGAAAAAGAAGAAAAAGTTATTGATGTGATAGAAAATATTATTTTATTGAAAAATCTGTGGTTAAAAAAGCCACATTCTTTTGAAAAAATGTATTCTGAAATAGTAGATTGATAAATCATGTGTAGTTGAAAAAGAAGGAAAAGTTATTGATGTGATGGAAAATATTATTTTATTGAAAAATCTGTGGTTAAAAATGAGTAGAAGAATGAGAATGAAAAAAAATGCGGCCCAAACAGGGGCTTAGAGTGAAGACTATCATTTCTGAAAAAAAATGTACCAAGAACCTCAAGTGTGGACCATAATCTTAAGTTCTAATGTTAAGCAATACATTGTCTTGTATCTTAGAGATCCCAAAACATTCAAGAGAGAGTACGTGAGGAATACATTCCCCATGGATTCTTTTAAAAGTGTTATTTCAAATGTACGATTTTCGTGCTGGCTTCTTCCAAGACTAGTACTTGCTTGAGTTTCCGAGGGCATCTTATGAAAACACTCGCTCACTTGAAGTTTTGTTACTCAACAATCCACAAGCATCGCAGCTAAAGGAATATAGCCTAAAAGACAGGCTGGCTTCGATCTCTATCTTGAGAATTGATTCCTCATTCTTATTCTACTAATTTCAGCTTCTCATTACCTTCATCTTTCTTTCATATGTTATTCTTTAAAGAAAGAAAAAGATTTAAGAATAAAAATATGTCTTCCAGTAACCCATTTACATCTAAAATAAAAGGAATACAGCTAGCTGAAGCTGAAAATTTAGCTCCTGTTTGGTTAGCCAAATGCCGACCTAATAAGGACACTTGGGGGAGCATATTTCCAATATAGAGGAGTCAAAGTTCCCAACAATCAAGTATTTTAAGTTAAAACATGATATAGTCCACCCACGGGATGAGCTTGTTGAGTGCACTAAAAATCATATATTTAGTAGATTTCAATAAAAGTTGATAAAAGTTGTGGGTCCATGAAATGTGTTGACTTAGAATTTAATCAATTTTTTAGCTAAGCCAAACGGGGCTTAATATTAAGCCAAGACGGAAACTATAAAAATAAAAATTTAGTTCACAGCTAAATAATATAAACTGGTAGATATGCAATCCACGGGGAAGGATCTAGTAACAACAGAAAGGTTTTCCAGTAGGGACATGGGCATCATGGACTCAAATCAAACAGATTAACTTAATTAGGCAGTAAGACAGCATACACTCCTTGTGATTTCCCTGAGTCACAAGATCTCACGCGTTAGACTTCCCATTTCAAATGTGATCCATGTCAAACACCCTAATTGTACTCTTGATATTTGTTCTGACAATAAATTTCAAATCGATCTGAAAAAAATTCAACCCAACTGTATTGATGCATGATTTGTGTTTTTGTGCATTTGAGCTCACTGTCTATCGATCAATAGATTGTCTTTTACCCCCTTCATTCTGTGAAAACAATCCAAGGCCAAAAGTATAAAGCAAAGCAGCTTGGCATGTTTGCATACTAGCATGAAAGATTAGTACACATCATGTGACGAGAACTTGAAAAATTGGATTCACCAAGAAGCTTTAAATTACATGCAAAATAAAAGCAGTGTTTCAATCATGACAAATACAAAATATTGATAATAAATTATGAGGATATTACATTAGAAGTACGCCATGACATTTTACAATCAGAGAAATATATAGGAGAAATGCATCCAACAATAACACGTCACCATCTCCGTGAAGTCATGGAAACATGCAGAGTTTATTGCTATACACAAGTTTGTTTGAGACCCATGTAATATGTCACATTTCTCTATACATCTGTTACAAATAGAATGTGTTTAAAGAAAGTGAGACATTAGTAGATGTATCCAACATTAAAAAGCAATCCAACAAAGCCATGTAGTGAGGTGATTCAAAAATTATAAGTGCTGACTGCTGAGGAAGCAATTGCACTTCACAAATGAAACACAAAGCACAATGTTTACTTTTAACCTGCAAGCTAAAAGCAAAACATATATACCAAGATAACTATCTTGTCAGGTAACATATATACCACAGTAACGTCAATTAGATTTCTGTGTCCCATGCTATGAGTTCTCAAAACCTTGAGATTTTGAAAATTGACTATATGAAGGATCTAGAAAAATCATGTGATGGATGTCAAGGAAAAATGAAAATACGAATCTCAGCAACCTTTTTCCGATAGAAGGCCACGCCGTGAGTGTTAAATGGAATTTTTCTATCGCGAAATGCTGTTTGAAATATTTTCCCTGACACCTATTAAAGAAGAAGCCACGTAAATACAGCAACTATAACTGACTACATAGAAGTAAACTAGAAACAGAACAGTAAATTTAACCTGCCTCCGGTAGAGAATAGCAATATTGCTGAAGGAGCACTTAGAAGATGAAACATCAGATGTAATTTCCAATATTTTGTCAACAACAAATGCACACTGCGCATCTTCGTTGTAACATTCCTTGATGGATATCTGATGATGTGATCCAAAGAATTTGAATTAATTACCATAAATAAGAGAATACTCAGCTTTTGCTAAAAACGTTTACCTTAGATCCAGATGAATTATCGGTTAAAACATCCTTTGACTTGCATCGTCTTAGATTATTTCGTATAAGAAACGAGGCAGCTTCAACAATACAACGAGTGGACCGGTAATTTTTGTTAAGTCTGACCTGGATGAATGACAAGAAACATTGTCAGGAAGCCTCCATTCCTGAAAGTTTTAGCTTTTCACAGATAAGCAGGAAAACTTATCAAGTGTAATAAAGCACAAATCAGTTAAACCTCTTTATGCTCTGCAAAATCTTTTCGAAATGAATCAAATCCAGAAACATCGGCTCCATTAAAACTGAAAATGGACTGCAAGGTAATGGATGGAATTGTCAAATTGAGAACTGTGGCAAAAATTTAATGATGAAAACGACAAAACCAACTAAGCCTTGTTAAGTATTAGCTACATAAATTCTTTTCAGTTTATTGCAATACTTAGTAGAATATCCAAAGCGACTAGATCTTTGACATTGACAACATGCCATATTAGTTTTGATCTAACCTCCCTCTTTTAATGACTTTTACTGTGATCTCATAATATACAAAACTGAGCCTCTTTAGATCTCCGCAAAACATGCCCTAACCACCTAAGTTGTCCTTCCTTTTATTTATCCTCAATCAGTGTCAACCCTATATGTTGACGCATTATTCAACCTATGATATGGCAACAAATCCATTTTTCAAATCCTCGTTTCCACTAAATTCATCATATTAACATTTTGTCCTCTTAACAGCCTAATACCATAAACATAGTGTGCAATTGTGTAGCACTTCCCATTTCCTTCCAAATAATTAATCCTTTGCATAACATCTTCAATTCTTCCTTGTTAACAATCGAACCTAAATACCTAAAATGATCGCCTTTTAGGGACAATGTTAGCTACCATAATCCGATATAATCCTCATTCCTACTATTTTTAAAATGATGTATATTCTATGTTCTTGTTTGGATTGCATTATAAGTAGATGTGAATCTGAAATGTGTAGTTAAAATTAAAATTTGATCTTGACCCTTTATTTTTATTTTTGGTGTCAGTCTTCTTCAATAATTTCAATCCTCATTGGCAAGGGTCAAAGAGACATTATTACTCAAAAGCACTAGGCAATATCACTCCTTACTATTTGGGATCTTTCCTTCTGAATTTATACGTAATAGTCATATGGAGGATGTTTATCCAAGCCTCTTTGAAAATACGTAACAAAACATGATAAATATATGGGATAATTGCAGCAAAAGTCCCAAACCTTTAAAATACTGGCAGACTTTTCCCAAATATTTGATTTGTTGCACCAATCACCCCTAACATTTCGAAATGTTGCAGGTGGGGCCCTTTTGGACGGTTTCCATCCAAAATACCGTCAGTTGACCCCAAAAATTGATTTTGACCACATTTTAATCAATTTTAAAATGGCAAAATGGTAACTATCTATTAATCACATTAAATAATTAAATAATAACAAAAAAATTCAACCCCGCCCCAAACCAAAACCACCTCCCCCTATATTATTTATTTCTCAATTATTCAACCACATAGAAATGAATAAACAGCTTTTTCATGTAAGAATTAAATTGCAAGAATGAGCTTTGTCAAATTAATTGCTAGAATGAAAATACCAAGCAAAAAGGGCACCTGAAGACGAAGCTAGAGGTTTCCTGGAATTTTGCCCAGATTCCGGCGGTGGTGAAGGCGGCCCAGGACTGGTGGCGGGCAGCGGCAAGACCAAGAATGGGGTCTGAAGGTTAACGAATATAGCGAACGGTGGAGATAAATAACTAAAGAAGAAAAAGCCGTCTATTGCTGCCCTTGGAGTTTAATGCTTAGAAGTAAGAGGGGAGGTGGTTTTGGTTTGGGGTTTCGTTTGGAGTGGGGTTGACTTTTTTTTTATTTCTTTTTAATATTATTATTAATTATTTAATGTAATTAATAATAGTTACCATTTTGCCCTTTTAAAACTGATTAAAATGTGGCCAAAATCAACTTTTTGGGTCAACTGTTGACATTTTGGATAGAAACCGTCCAAAAGTGCCCCACCTGCAACGTTTCAAAAGATTAGGGGTGACGACTACAACAAATCAAAGGTTTGCGGAAGTCTGCCAGTGTTTTAAAGGTTTGGAGCTTTTGCTGCAATTATCCCAAAATATATTTTTATGTGAATCTACAACTAATTGGGAGAGAATATGTAAATCAACAATTAATAAGATACAAAAGTGAAGAAGAAAATTAACTTTAGCTAGCGCTCGTGCATATAGCTACAATAGAGGCTTGATAAGCACCACATAGTCCAATCCAACCTTGACAACCCTACGCTCAAGCGCTTGGAACAACAGTGGACGAGCAATTTAATAATTAAGTAAAACATCCAGTAGAGACAGCCGTCATCTTCTATTTGAACTAGCCTCAAAGCTTCCTTGAGAATCTTTAAAGACTTTTCACTTAAACCCTCCAAAAAGACAACATTTTCCACAACCCAAAATAAACGTACTTTAACTTCCAAAATACCCATAGGAACTGGACTTGAGTAGCAGCCCCAAAGAAAATCATAAAACAATAGAAACAGGAAAAGTTACCTTGAACATAATAGCAAATAAATATCACACCAACAAATCATTGGTCACATGCTAGATTAGTTTGCACCTTTTAGAAACAAACTTCATGCTCAATTAAACTAGAAACTCGAAGGGTATCAATAACAAAAGTCACCTGATCTTCGTCACCGACAATTGTTATGCGTTTGTGGGATGCAAGAATTAGCAACAAGCCATATTGCATAGCACTAGTGTCCTGAAATTCATCTATCACTATTGCCTTCCATGATTCTTGACACTCCTGAAACACTTAATTTACCAATGGAAAAGAAAGAAAGAGTTGATAAATAACAATTCCGTTGAGCAATACAATTATGCTGAATTATGTCCATATATTAACCTTCTGGAAAATCAGTCAGTAGCTTCACTGAATAGCTGATGAAATCATGGTAATCGAGAGCGTTGCAGGATTTTAATATGCCATTGTAGTTCTGAAGAATTGTTGCCTAATGCAGATTTGACCAAGAAAGCTATGATGTAAAATATAATATATTCAAAAAAGCCAAAAATAAAAAATAAATGCTCAGTAGAGCTTACACCCATCTCATCTCCCATCTTACGGCAATCTTCAGGCGTCCTTCCAGCAGCTTTAGCCTGTAATGTACTATGCCCATGGTGTTACCAAGAGCGATACAAATATAGATGCATAAAAACAGCAACCCAAAGATACCTTAACAAAGTTCATATCGGTAACAAAAAAGTTAAAAATAGTTTTTTAACTGTATTTTCAGAATATGGCATAGCTATATCTATCTCATTCTTTACGCCTAAAGAAATGGAAGAAAATTCGTTCTCTTCAGGTATATTTTAATCATTATTTTACACACTAAGCCCAAAAAATTATTCATATCTATCACCAAAATAAGAACTTCCGCAAGATCTTAAAACTTTTAAACAATGAGTACTCTTTTATGGCAAGAAAAAGCAAGATATCAGTTAAAGCTAGGGGATTTTCTTCCTCATGTATCTTTTTCTTTCCTCTTATTATACATTATTGTAATACAAGCACAGCAATAAGATGTAGTTTTTAGGAATAGAACTAAACAATTTATGCCCTGAATTTAAAATGACGTAAAAAAGTTCTTCAAGAAATGTAAAAAACAGTAGATAAGTAAAAAAAATATCAACTACCTGAGTTACAAATTTCAGCCACTTCTTTGACTTATCCTTAAATTGTTGTGGAGAGTTTATGTCAGACAATTCAGTTAGCTTGCTAAGATCATGGTTGGCACTTTTCTTTCCGTTCTCCAATAAGCGAAGAGCCTCAATAACAGCTCTTCTCTGTTGTCCATGCCCGTATATTAAAAAATCAGGTGTACGGCCTAACCTATTGGATGAGATAGCATGTTATGTGTGTGTAATTAGCAACTGGAATCAAACTTACACAGACAAGTATCTTATAACAAAAGGGAGTAACAAGAAGGGATTTAGCATGAAATTCTTAAAACTGTAAGAACTGTTAACTTTTTATCATCGTACTTTTAAATGGGTGCGCTGATCAACTAGTGTCATACATTTCCATCATAATCAGGCAAAACTTTGAATGTCTTCTGAAGTTAGTAAAATTCACCGATTTCTACAGATGTATACAGTGATGACAACAAATTTAACTAAAACCTAGAGGCAACAATAACATTATGCATAACTTGTTATTTCAATTTTATAAATTACACAGTAAACCAGACGAATTCTCTCTTTAGCACCGATCTTCCTTTTTCAGCACTATAACACACAGCTAAAGAAAAATATGTAGTAATTCTTAACACAGTTCCTTGGACAAAATATGAAGAGTCTGAATTAAATTATTTACTTCAACCGGTATCCTTTTTGCAGTTTTAGCCATTATTGAGCAATAGCAGAGCATTAGAAGGCATTGATCTACTTGCCCAATATGGTTGCATCTGAAGCCCCTCCCAACCACCCTTATGCCAACTCAAACACGATGACTGCAGCCAATTCCTGTAGAGTTGTGAATGTCGATAAGTTCTATATTTGGTGAAACTCATACTAACTAATTTTATTGCATCTCTAGACTCAGTTATTTCATTATCAATATTTATTTGAAGAAAATCCTCTGTAGTATTATATATTAGAATTGATTTATCCACACCAACGTACTTACTTTCTCAAGTTTATCGTATTGCTAGCTTATTAAGTTGCCATATGTCAATATACCTGGTCCCCACTGGATGACAATTTTTATTTCTTGAATCAATTTGTTCACACCTCGTCAACTACCCTAATTTGCTCCGTGTTTGTAAAGCCAGCATGCATTTTCCTCAGTTTATGTCATAAAACCAACAATGTGATGTAATAGAGTTCAAATAATCTTCCTCAGTATTCAGTAACACAAGTCGTGCACATGTCTAGAAGCCATTCAATTGGTGGAAAGGTAAGAAAATATTACAATTTGTACCTCTAATAATTTATATGTTTTATATCTTTCAACATTATTGATCCTTAGAAAGATAGCTCTGTATTGAGATCTCTAGGAGACCAGGCTTAAAAATATCTCCGGATTCACTGAGGTTTTACACGGAGAGCTTCCAAATCAGGCGCTTGCGCTACGTACTAATAGCCAATAGAGTATAGAAGGGCTATGGAGAGGCACACAACAAGGAGCCAGGCTTAAAAATCAATCTGTGAAACTTTTAGCATAAACATCATAGAAAATTCCTTTCGCATCCACAATTAGCTTGCGTGTGTCTACAATGTGAATAACCAATCTTACTTTCAAGCATTCCTCATGATATACATATTGACCGGTTTGTTAGGTCCATAACTTCTACTCTGTATTTTAGAAAAATCCACATTCCACTTCACATTCTTTGCAAGTGCTAAGAAGCCATCTTATGTCAATGATATGTCAATTCACCTTCCAAGTAGGCATGAAATACCAAAAGTCATATCAAACTGGTTGATTCCTTTCCTCCGAGTATTCATAAGTTTGTCCATCCAAACATTAGAAATGTGAAAAAAAAAAAGGAATTGCAATTTATCTCAGCTATTTTATTTCTGGTTTTATTGAAAAATTAACCTGCTCACATAATCGAATGTAATTGTAGATTTCAAGTTTTTCATTTTGTGAATTTGAAATATACATACTTCTCAGCATGAAGGCGGCAAAGCTGCAAAGAAAATGAGTGAAATGTGCTGATAGTAAGCTCTTTTGCAGCTGCCTTCCCAGTAACTGCTCCAATCCGCTCTCTCATTTCAGAAGCAGCAGCAGTAGTGAAAGTCATAGCCAGAATATGGGATGGACCAATACCCTAGAAAACCAGTAAGAAGGAGAGGAACCAAAACAAGATCTAGAACGATGAGCAGACCAGTTGTTTGCCAAAACTTCTATTAGAGAAACAAATATTATACATGATTAAGATAATCATGGAATTGCTGTAAAAGAGTACCTCGTTCAGCAGCATCAGAACACGTCCAACCATGGTAGATGTCTGATATGCAAACCAGAAAGAGAGAGAAAGTCATAACCACAAAAGACAAGCAGATATGAAATTAACAAAAATGGAAACTACAGACCTTCCCACTTCCAGGACCAGCAACAATAATTAAAGGGGTCAAAATGTCACTGCATGCTGCCTCTCTCTGCCTGTCACTCAGTGAGCAGATATACTTTGCATACTCATCGGGCATGTTTTTAGTAACTGCATCCTCAGAATACCTCAACGCTTCACCTCGACTGTCACTGCCACCACTTGACTTTAAAATATGTTCGGTTTTTAACTTTTCATCCTTAACAAAAAGATCTGTGTTGGCCTTGTCCACCTCAGGGGTCATATTGACACACTGAATTTCTGGAGGCTTCATATCACATTTCTCTTTTTCAGATTTTTCTGCTGACTTCTGCCCACATACTGTCTCAATTTCCTCTAAAATTGAGTCATCAAAATCATCACTGAAAACATGACGTTCTGTTAAGGAGCTGCTCAAAGTACAGCAGTCAGGCTGTCCTACTTGATTAATATAATTTGAATTAAACCTATTGGAGCAGCTAGGTTGCCTAGCCAGAGTACCATTTGAATACATCCCTGATGATTTCAAAGGAACGTCTAGTTTCATTTCACCAGATCCAAAGTCGCTCAATTCAATCCCACAACTAGATATTTCATCTAAACATGATCTGCTGCTACATTTAGCTTGACTACCAGGAGACTCCAATGACAGTTGGAGTACTTCACTCTTCATTTTAGAATTCATATCATCATTTATCTCACAATGTTTGTTCACCAACTTGTAACCCTTCATGGGGATTGGGGATGGTGTGTTCTTAGGAATCTCATTAAGAGGTACTCTCTTAATCTCATTAATGTGAGCTTGGTTTCTGATTCCATCTGTATCATTAGCTCTGAAACAAGTAAAATCAACACATATCAAAATCCTATTTTTAATTTAGCCATCTACAAACTGTAAAACAAGATTGGAAAAGAAAAAAAAATATACCTGTCCACAAAAAAAATATCTCTTTACAAATTTTTATAGCTCAAAAAAATTGAGTTCAACATTTATAAATGAAAGATGTCTACTTGATTTTGATGCAAAACAAAATATAGCAATCTGACAACTAACTCGAATTTCCTGTTCAAACAATGAATTCAGCCATCCACATTCGTCTTTTTTTTTTTTTTTTTGTTTAACTTCGTTTAAACGTAGTTAAATGAAACAAGTTATAAACATTTTCTTCTTACCTTTTTCCAAAATAAACCAAGAAGGAATTAACTTTTTTTCAGCAGCCCAGAAAAAAAAAATCACTTGAAAATGAAAAACATGACACATAATTGAACTTACTTTTGAATTTTTGGAAAGTGATCGGGTGGGGAGGTAGACCACAATCGTGGTCTTTTGCTGTGGAGAAGTGCCTTGGCAGCTCTGAATTTTTGGGAAATTCGAGCCCTCTGCTCCGCCGATAATTCACCTCCACCGGGTGAAGCCACCACATTCTCCTTGTTCATTTTTGTGTTTCCTCCTCAAAAAGAAATTGAAGCCAGTGTGGATTATATTACTGTAGGTAAAATTGAAATTTATCGGAACCCTAATTCGAGCCAGTTATACCACTGGCTTTCCCTCCCAACTGTGTTGTGGCTGTGCAAATTTGAATTTGCAGAAATTTTCACTTTGTACCCCCCAAGTTTAGCTAAGCCCTTGTTTGGTACACATTCTTTCGAAATACATTCTTTCAAAACTCATTTTCAACCACACATCTTTAAGCCCTGTTTGATAAGCTAGATTTTCCAAGGAAAATGGAAAATGAATTCATTTTCCCACTTTTTAACATGTTTGATATGTTTAATTTTTCAATCCAAATGTTTTCCCTTATCTCTCTCACGATCCCTATTTTCCACCAAATGAAGGAAAAACATTTCTCATCCTTCAACTGGGAATAGATTTTCCACCCAAGTTAGAATTCACAAACCCATTTCCCTTTTCCATTTTCCCTTCTCTCCACGCCGGAACCCACTCGTCTCACCCGCCGAATCCATTGCTGTCGTTTTCCATTCAGCCCAGCCGACGATCATCTTCTACAATCGTCACTCACGTCGAACCTTCCGTTGCTTCCTCCGGCGTAGAAGCGGTTATGGGCTGCTTTTTTTTGCCGGACTTTTGAACTGGTACAGTGATTTGCTATGTGGGTTTTTCTTCTCCATACCCCCATCTGCTTTGTCTGCTAAATTTTTCTGTCAGTCATATTTTCATGATAATTTCTTTAGCTATATGATGATAAAACGGGTTTCAGTGGATTCTGTTTTTGTGAAATTTCTGAGGGTTTTCATCGATTCTCTTAAGTTTTTGGATTCAGCATTGTGTTCGCTCTTGTTTCTGTTAATTTATTTTTCTTTGCAATAATGTTCTTTGTTGGTTCATTTGGATGAATCTTGTAAGATCTTTTCTGGGTTGAATTGATGATCATTCTGGGTTCATACTATAATTATTTTTGTGAAATCTCTGTGGGTTTTTGGTTGTATTTGGTGTTTCCTTTTTATTCAATTCATGGGTTTTCAGTTTGCTGGATTTTTTTATCTGAATTGTCTGTGAATTTTGCTTAATCGGTTATGGAATTTGGGCTTTTTATGTTTGGATTGAATAAGGAAAATTGATGAGTTGTGGATTCTCTTTTCAACAATTGTGTACCTTGGGTGATAATGTTCTCTGTTGTTGTGTGTAATTCTTTTGTCTTTGCAACGTTCTTTGGTTTATT
>CAIGRO010188637.1:0-14037 GCA_903798355.1 Fraxinus baroniana
ATGTGTACCAAACACACTCTAAATCCACCAATGTTGATTCAACTTAAAAGGTCTGTTTGGTAGAAATTAAAATTAAAAATATAATCGTTATTGGGTCCCACCCGTCTAATAAAAGTCAACAATAATAACAAATTTTTCAATTTTAATTCGATTTTAATCTCTACCAAACACGCCCAAAATCTAGTGTCATCACAGTCACTCAATTTGATTTTATTTTACTATGACTATTCAACTTTATATTTAATGTCATCATGATAACCAAATTTGATTCATTTCATCATAACCACCCAACTTCTTTTTATCATTTTCACTATTTTTAAATTGGATAAAACGGTAATTTTACATTATATATATAAAATAAATTTTAAAAAAACAAACATTAGTTGGGGGTGTGTGGTAGAGATTAAAATCAGATTAAAATTGAAAATATAGCCGTTATTGTTGATTTTTATTAGACGGGTGGGACCCAATAACGGTCATATTTTCAATTTTAATTGGATTTTAAGCCGTACCAAACAGGCTCTAAAAGACAACCAAACTAAAATAAGGGATAAATATTAGGGCATAATAATTTCATCTATTGATTATCTTAATTCTTAGTTCAAGATTCAAAATTTAGAGGGTGTGTGGTAGAGATTAAAATCAGATTAAAATTGAAAATATAGCCGTTATTGTTGATTTTTATTAGACGGGTGGGACCCAATAACGGTCATATTTTCAATTTTAATTGGATTTTAAGCCGTACCAAACATGCTCTTAATTTGAAAAACAAAAATTTATTTTAAAAAATTCTTAAAAAATAAAAATAAATTAAAACTTATTTTAAAAGAACGTGACTTAGAAAAATAAAATAAAATTTTACTTTAGAAAAAAAAATCATTTTAAATAAAATAAAAACTTTTAATTTTGTTTTTTCAAAATTTATTTTATGTATATAACGCAAAGTTACCATTTTACTCCTTTTAAAATTAATGAAAATTGTGAAAATAAATTAGATTACCACGAAGAAACGTTATATAAAATTGGTGGTTATGATGACAATAACTATAAAATTAGATGATCATGTTAAAACAAAATCAAATTGGATTATGCCTAAATGACCATAATAAAATTAAATTAAATTGGGTGATGACCATGATTTTAAATATAAAATTGGATGACTATAAGGGAATTGAATAAATCCCCATGTACAAGGATTTATTCACAGGGGTCTTATCGACCCCTCACAAGGGGCGGGCTTCATGTGTATTAAAAAAAAATTGGAAAATTCCTTAAGTACTGATTTTTTACAGGTTTTCAAAATGTATCTCACATGGCATGGTTTTACATGATTAAAATATTATCAAAACTCTCCCCCCATCCACCTATAATGTGAGTTGTGTGGTAAGTATAGGAATTTAAATCCATGTACTTGCAGCTTGGCTCAAAATTTTTTGCACGGACCACATCACATCACATGTGTGTGTTAAACAATTTAAAGAAAAGAAAGAGAAAAATGGAGGTTAGAGTTTTATTATTTCTATATAATGAAAAGTGAATACAAAATCTAAATATAAAGAAATTATATATAGTCTAAAATAAAGGAAACTAAAAGATTATTTTACCCTTAATATACAATAAAATAAAGGGTCAAAATAAGATTATATTTGTTAATGTGTTGTCTGTAAATGTCCGTAAAAAAATCCCTCTGATGCAAGCATGGTTGGAATGAATTTAACACTGTAAATGTACTGAAATGGATGAGATGACCAAACACTCACGGGGTTCACTTTTTTTTTTTAATTTTTAATCACGCGGGCCGCACGAATTGTCCATCTTTATATACCTGATCCTCTGATTAGATATTTGGATCAGATTGTCTCGCAGTAACAGAAATGGAGGGGAAACAAGAATGCCTGGTTTTTGCAGTAAATGGAGAGAGGTTTGAGGTCCCAAATATTGATCCTTCAACTACTTTGCTCCAGTATTTACGCTCCCACACCCGTTTCAAGAGTGTCAAGCTTGGCTGTGGCGACGGTCTGTATCTACAATCTGCGTATGCATGTGCATGTTCTTTGATTAAGAATTCTTCAAGTCTTAGTTCTCGATGTTGTATGTTTTGTTTTTGGTAGTTTTCTGTTGTTTTGATTCTTTCTTTGAATAGTTCTTCAAGGAATTAATTGGGTTTTTATTAATTAGTGGATACTATACTGTATTGTTAAAGAGACGGCTCAAGTAGTTCGGGGACAGTAAGCAAGAATTCTGAGGCAGAACAATAAAAGAAGAATTTTCGAAGGAATAAATAATGTTTATCTGCCTTGTGAAATCTTGCCTAGTGGTTGAGTTTCCTTTGCTATGGATGGTTCTTACTGATTTATTGTGTTCCAAGTTTTTGGCTTCAGTTACCTTCTCTATTTTCTAACCATACTGATACTTTCATGCTTTTCAATTGACCGTTTCAGGTGGCTGTGGTGCTTGTGTTGTTCTACTGTCGAAACATAACCCTATACTTGATCAGGTCGAAGATTATACAGTGAGTTCATGTTTGACGCTTCTTTGCAGCTTAAATGGATGCTCCGTTACCACGACCGAAGGCCTTGGAAATAGTAAAGATGGTTTCCATCCAATTCATCAAAGATTTGCAGGCTTCCATGCTTCTCAATGTGGCTTCTGTACCCCTGGGATTTGCATGTCGCTTTACTCAGCTCTTGTTGATGCTGAAAAAACACCCCGTCCAGAACCTTCGCCTGGATTTTCCAGGCTGACTGCATCTGAAGCTGAAAAGGCTATAGCAGGAAATCTTTGCCGGTGCACTGGATATCGACCCATTGCTGATGCCTGCAAAAGTTTTGCTGCTGATGTTGACATCGAAGATTTGGGGATCAATTCCTTTTGGAGGAATGGAGATGCTAAGGAAGTGAAAGTAAGTAGACTACCTTCCTACAATCCTAAGGATAATATTAAGTAGACTACCTTCCTACAATCCTAAGGATCATATTTGCACATATCCTCAATTCTTGAAAGACGAGCGTTGTCCTGAAATGCATTTGAATTCTAAAGGATGTTCTTGGTACAGCCCTGTATCTATTGAGGAGCTTGAAAAATTATTGCATTCCAGTGTAGCTGAAAATTGTACAAGGATTAAGGTAGTTGTTGGTAACACAGGGACCGGTTATTACAATGAAATAATAGATTATGACAAATATATTGATCTGAGGTACATTCCCGAGCTTTCGGTCGTTAAAAGGGATAACTTGGGAATCGAATTTGGAGCTACCGTGTCGATATCCAAAGCTATTTTCAGTTTAAAGGAAGAAAATATAATCAATCTGTGCCCAGGTGGAGAACTGGTTTTTAAGAAAGTTGCTGAACATATGGAGAAAATAGCTTCGAGGTTCATTAGAAACTCAGCTAGT
Source organism: Fraxinus baroniana (assembly GCA_903798355.1). NCBI lineage: Eukaryota > Viridiplantae > Streptophyta > Magnoliopsida > Lamiales > Oleaceae > Fraxinus > Fraxinus baroniana. The sequence continues at coordinate 3,396 of CAIGRO010188637.1, forward strand.
ATTGGGGGTAACTTGGTCATGGCACAGAGAAATTATTTTCCTTCTGATATAGCTACATTACTTCTTGCATTGAGTTCTAGTGTCAGCATACTGACAGGTCGTAAACGTGAAAAGATTACTCTGGAACAGTTTTTTTCGAGGCTGCCTTTGGACCCCACTAGTGTGCTTCTAAGTGTTCACATTCCATATTGGGAACCTATTGAAAGTGCTGATACAAATGAAGCTAATCATAAGTTATTGTTTGAAACCTATCGTGCTGCCCCACGGCCCGTTGGTAATGCATTACCCTATTTAAATGCTGCCTTCTTGGCAAAAATTTATTTTCATAAAGATGAAGTGCTAGTGAAAAACATCCAGTTGGCTTTCGGAGCTTATGGCGTCAAACATTCAACAAGGGCAAGGAAAGTTGAAGAACATCTGACTGGAAAAATACTTAGCCTAGATATTCTAGCTGAAGCAATCAAATTAGTTAAAGATTCTGTGATACCAGAAGACGGCACATCATTTGCTGCTTACAGGTCAAGCTTAGCTGCCAGCTATCTTTTTGAATTTCTTTTTTATCTCACCGGTCTTGATTATGCAATTTCTGGTGATGAATTGAACGGAAATCTGCTAGACGAAGGTTTAGAAAGCAAAAATGATAGTGATATCAGTCAAATCGCAAGGCCAATGTTGCTGTCATCCGCAAAACAGGTCGTGGAATCAAGTAGAGAGTATTATCCGGTGGGTGAACCAATGATAAAATTCGGTGCTGCCATCCAAGCTTCTGGTTTGTTGTGCCTTTTTTCAGTTTTATGAGTTAATTTTAGCTATAAGTGTAACTGCAGGTGTTTCTTATCGAAATTTCCTAGAACTTGCTCAAAACATCATCCTATGCTTTCTGATTATTAGAGAGGTTCCAATATTCTTGAAAAAGAAAACTGAAAACTGTGATGACTCCCTTTGAAAACAAGAGCTTTTGTGAGGAAAATTGTGAACTGGACAACTAATCTAGGCGGGGACACATTATAGTAATTTTTCCTATCCGAGGCATAAACAAAGACAATGATAATCAGGCTCTCTAAAGGACTCATATAAAGCATGTACTCAATTTTTTTCCTTGCTTTAGATTGTTTTGTTTCTCATCATACCGTTCTTTCTTATCACACAGACAACTGTTTTCTCCTGTAATAATGCATGTATGCATAATATTATTAACCTTTTTCCATGGAATTTAGTAGGTACACATCTTTTAATAGCTTTTCTGAATTCTGTATGAGCTCTGTATTTTTATTTTTTTTTGATCGGTTAATGTAAATTTGTATGAGCTCTGTATTACCCATACTTCTCATTGCTCATAAAACTCCATTGCTTAATCAACTGTGTTTTTCCCAAATGGCTTTGTGTGGTCACATGTAATCAACAATAAAGTAGCTTGTATCTCTATAGTTATGCTGACTAGTCCTGCAGGTGAAGCCGTGTATGTGGATGACATTTCATCACCTCCAAATTGTCTGCATGGAGCATTTATCTATAGCACCAAGCCTTTAGCACGAGTGAAGGGAATATCATTCAAGTCTAACTCGCTTCCAAAAATGGTCACTGCTGTCATCTCCTTCAAAGATATCCCAAAAGAAGGAGCAAATGTGGGAAGTAAGGCGGGATCTGTTTTTGAACCTTTATTTGCTGATGATCTCACTCGGTATGCTGGTGATCGCATTGGATTTGTGGTAATTCTTTGTTCCCCACTGCGATTCTGCTCGGATTAGGATGTTCCCAGCTAATGGATTTTCACGCCCATGAAATTGTTGTAAATATAGTTTTCTCTAGCTTGCAGAGACACAGAAGTCTGCTGATGTGGCTGCAAAATTGGCACTGGTGGAATATGACACTGAGAATTTAGATCCACCCATTTTAACCGTTGAGGAGGCCTTGGAGAGATCAAGTTTTATTGAGGTTCCTTCTCACATGCATGCAGCAAAAGTAGGTGATTTTCCAAAAGGAATGGCTGAAGCTGATCACAGTATTCTCTCTGCAGAGGTACTTCTGATTAGCTTATACTATTTTATTTGTTTTCACAAGAAGGATGTGCTCTGAATAATAGTTAATAAAATAACTAATATTTTGTTTATTGATTGTGGTATCAAGATTGAACTTGGATCACAATACTACTTTTATATGGAGACGCAAACTGCACTTGCAATTCCAGACGAAGACAACTGCATGGTGGTTTATAGTTCCATTCAATGCCCTGAATATGCACATAGTGTAGTTGCAAGGTGTCTTGGCATTCCTGAGCATAATGTCCGTGTTATTACAAGAAGAGTCGGTGGAGGCTTTGGTGGAAAATCAAGCAAAGCTAGCCCTGTGAGTATATATTAACATGAGATATAGTTTTCTTCATCATTGTTTTTATCATTATTGTGACTCTATGCTTTTAAATGCAGTAATACTCGTGCTTGGTACTAATCTAGCTATCAATTAATTGATTGGATATCTACTACTTCATTTAAAATGTCCAATCCTTAAATATGGACAGCTAGACTGATGCTAAGCACCAATGGAGCTAAATAACATTTTTCTTTTAAACGAGGTTGTTCAATGGTAAAAAATTAAATTGATTGTGTTATCAATTGATTACTGTTATACACTCTTCCCCTATCTTTTTAAAATGTGTAATATTCAGGTTGCTACGGCTTGCGCACTTGCAGCACACTGCTTACGTCGTCCAGTAAGGATATATCTCGATCGTAAGACTGACATGATAATGGCCGGAGGAAGACACCCTATGAAGATAACTTACAGTGTCGGATTCAAATCTAATGGGAAGATCACTGCTTTGCATCTCGATATACTAATTAATGCAGGGCAAACTATAGATGCAAGCATCATAATGCCACGAAACATGGTAGGTGCACTTAAAAAGTACGATTGGGGTGCTCTTTCTTTTGATATAAAGTTATGCAAGACAAACCACTGTGGCAAAACTGCTATGAGAGCTCCAGGGGAGGTGCAGGCTTCTTTTATTGCTGAATCTATACTAGAAAATGTAGCTTCCGTGCTTTCATTGGATGTCGATTATGTGAGGAGCAAAAATCTTCACACATATGAAAGCCTTAAGTTGTTCTATGGGAGTGCTGCTGGGGATTCCGTAGAGTATACTTTGCCTACTATTTGGGATAAGGTAGCTAGATCATCGATCTTCGCTCAAAGGGTTGCCCTGATAGAACAGTTCAATTCGTGCAACAGATGGCGCAAAAGGGGTATTTCGCGAGCACCAATTATGTATGAAGTGACTGTAAAACCAACCCCTGGGAAAGTAAGCATTCTTTTGGATGGATCTATTGTTGTAGAAGTTGGAGGGATAGAGTTGGGCCAGGGGCTCTGGACAAAGGTAAAACAAGTGACAGCATATGCTATCAGTAAAATTCAATGCGATGGAACTGAAGACCTGGTGGAGAAAGTACGAGTTGTACAGTCGGACACCTTGAGCTTAGTACAAGGAGGGATTACTGCTGGGAGCACTACGTCCGAAGCAAGTTGTGAAGCTGCAATACTATGCTGCAACCTCTTGGTTGAAAGACTAACCCCTCTTAGGAAAAAATTGCAAGATCAAATGGGTTCCGTCACTTGGGATATCCTGATTCTCCAGGTTTCCCTTTTCATTGTCTGAATTTTTCATAGTTTCATAGCATAAATCGATATTACAATAGAAATGTGTGAAGCTAAAAATAAAGGGACCCAAAATTTCCATGGTTAGGCTTATTTAAGCCTATGTCTATGAGCAACGACAATGATTCGACTGGAGAATTTAAGGATTCTTCACTTCAAAATCATCAATCCCCTCCATAACTGAACTCCACCTCGAGAAATGGCTCTAGGTAACCTTAACTACAAACTTATATGCACTGGTTCAGGTTAACACACTGAAAAAAACGAGTCCACTACCTGCTCTTTTTTACTTCATGAACTAAATTCTAATTCAACTTCATGATTGTCCAAAACTGGCTTGTGTCATAGAAAGTCCGTATCTCTGTTCTCCCTTTTCTATTTGCATATTTATCATTCTTATCGTTGCCATCGATATCTTCAAGTAATAGAATTTAAACATGTTTGACCTTTCGGAACATTTTATATAGAGATTCTTGTGATAATTTAAAACGCTTTCTGAGTGCAGGCACATGATCATTCTGTAAATTTAGCAGCAAGTTCTTACTATGTGCCAGAGTCCAGTTCTAGGGGGTACTTGAATTATGGTGCTGCAGTAAGTGAGGTAAACTTAACTTCAAAACCCCTTTTTTTCTTTTTACCATTTACTGATATTCACTTGCGGTTTAGCAGATGCAGAAGTGCGCAAATTGTTCCTCGAGAATGTGAACATTATTGTATATATTTGATTTTTCATCGATTTAGGCCCCCACCCCATGGATTAGGTCTAATATAAGTTACATGGCTGTTGCAGGTCGAGGTAAATGTTCTGACTGGAGAAACGACAATACTGAGAGAAGATATCGTTTATGATTGTGGACAGAGCTTGAACCCTGCTGTGGATTTAGGACAGGTTTATGACTACAAAATTCTTTTGCTGTTTGTTACTTGTATGATCATTAGTAATTCTGAAATCTAAATAGTCACAATGCTTGAGGCTTGAGCTATTTAGGTTGTCGTAATGAGTCACTACTCTGGACTAATTACTTCAATGTGCGCGATTTCTTCACATTTTCGATTGATAAAAAGTGAGTACAAAACCCCCTTTTACAGATTGAGGGGGCTTTTATACAAGGAGCTGGCTTCTTTATGCTCGAAGAGTACCTTACTAATGCAGACGGATTGGTGGTTACCGACAACACATGGACATACAAGATTCCAACAATCGATACCATACCTAAACAGTTCAATGTCGAGGTGCTAAATAGTGGACATCACCAAAAACGCGTTCTTTCTTCCAAGGGTATGTTGTTCAACTTTCTAAACTCGTTTGACGGAGAATTTTCACACTCTTTAAGTGTGAATTTGCCTTGTATATATAGATGTTGGCTTAATTCTGTTGGGAGGGAAAAGATAGTTAAAAAAGTTGGAAGTAACTTCAACCAACTTATTATCTTTCGAGAAGATGCATATCAGTATGTATTTTGTTCTTAAAGATGAACTACTTTTTTGCAGCTTCTGGTGAGCCACCATTGCTATTGGCAGTTTCAGTGCATTGTGCTACAAGAGCAGCCGTTAAGGCGGCCAGAAAACAGCGTAAATCTTGGGGAGCGTTAGACGAGACTGATTCAACGTTCGAGTTGAAAGTCCCTGCTACGATGCCTGTTGTTAAGCAACTCTGTGGCCTCGATTCCGTGGAGTGGTATTTGCATAGCTTGCTCACTCGTTGATTAAGTAATTACGTGAATGAAGCATTGAATATGACTAGATGGTACGAGTGACAAAGAAGACATGGTAAAAAATAAAGTTAGTTTTTAGTTTATATAGTTTGAATATCTTTGACGTAAAAATTCTATTTTGTTGTTTTAAACTAGTAAAAATGGTCATCAATCTGTATTTTGGATGGACAGCTCGATGGTGCGGCCTGGTGCTGAAGTAGGTTCTTAGGTTGGTAATGCAGCGGAGAAGCGTGAGAAATAAGAAACATAAATAGTGTATCTTAATTTACGTAGAACATCGAGATAAATTTAGAACTTTATCAATTTTATTAATTTATCAAAATAAAAGAGTATAAAAAAGTGTTTAAATGCTAATTCTAATAAAAGAAAACCGTAAACTTAATTAAGGACATAAATAAATAAAAATGAAATTAAAGAAAATATAAGATACGGATTGAGGACCCGGATTTATCAGTTGGAGAGTACTCAAAGTTCTGGGCCTCATTCACCGACAAATAGACTAGTGGACAAAATTCAGTAGGCTTTTGTGGTGGATCCAGATGCAATATGTTGGACCCATGCAATTAACAAATAAGAGAGGGTGGGTGGGATTTTTTGACCATTTTTTATTATCGTGGGTCCCATGCGGGATCCACTCATTGTGAGGATAGGTAAACTTTCTGTGAAAGTTTTATCTGTACATTGAGATTAATTCAACAAATAAATAGGGAAAGTGACATTTATTGGAGGAAAATTAAATAAAAATTAAAAGATTATTAGTGAGAAAAATACTTACGAGATAATGAAAAGTGATTCAATAGCATATCATATTTGGTAAGCCATGAGTACTATGAGGTTAGAAAGTCTCATCTCGACTCAAGAAGTAATACTTCATTCAATTCTTTTAGTATCAGATTGACTACGATTGGATAATTATGAATGTGATTATGAACCCATAAAATATTTCATAAGATGCATTATGGAGAGAGGATATAGTTGGATAACCCAACGCCACGCTATCCTACCTTGAATGATGTTGGGCTGCCAGAGAGGGTCAATAGGGGGTGGGGGGCATTTTTTTTGCTTTTTCAATTCATATGGGTCCGTGTGGATCTCATCATAATGTGAGAGGGTGTCAACAAATGTGTCAAATTTTTTCTGGCAGAATGGTTTGATTGTGTAGAATAATTGTGAGTTTGCCAGAGTGTAGGTGTAACATCTTACAAGTTAGAATGGAGCCCACCTTTATGTGTTGATGATGGATTATTGTCTAGGATGTTTGCGTGATTGACGTTGAAATTTACATTGTTTAAGCATTGCTTTCCTTGTATAAGATCTCCCAAGATCTTACTAACTACATGAGTTTAGAGAGAGAAGGAGGGGTGGGGTAAACTAGGTAGGGTGTGAGCGGGGGTGGTGGGATGTGTTCACAAAAGCATAGTTGATTAAAATTGTGTGAGAAAATGTATTAATCAAAGAGATCTTCCAAAGTCTTCACCGCAACTCCAAGAATATTGACCCACCATGTCCTCTCTTTATATCTTCTCTCACTTAATTGGAAAAACTTTTCTATACAAAAAACCCTAATTAAGCATAATTATCATGGTTGAAAGTTTTATGAATTTTTGACTTAAGAATAAGTAATTATGAAAATTGTTTATATTATATTAAGCAATTTTCCACTCCAATATTCCAACCGGCATTTCTATAAGCACAATCATGATAGGCTATAAAGTCAATTTGACTTTTGAAAAGGGCTTTATCAAAATGTTTGAGACGTTATTATACGAGATAGAACGTAATTGAATTAGAGAAAAACGTAATTTGTAAGTAATGGTGTCGAATCTTTTTATGTTTAACGTGCTAAACATATTATTAAAATTTAAGAGACAATAAATTCATTTCTTGAAGACTTGATTTGGGCAGTTTTATTTTGTTGAACTAGTTATCTATATGGTTTGTGAAGATACATTAAATAAATATTATTTTTAAAGATTAATTAACACAACAATCTCTAATTCTTTTGATCATTTTTATTTGGTAGATAAGAAAATTGGTTTTGGTTTTGTTTGCCACTTAGTTTCTAGACTATTATTTTTCACAAATTGGAAAATTTATGTAATTTTTTATAAGTAGTATAATGGTGGGACATTGTTTGCGTGTTTAGTAGGGAGCTAAAATTATGGTCATAGATTAAGGAAGAGATTAGGATCCCATTAGTGAATGCAAAATGTTAATTAATTCATCTACTTTTAAGCTTTGGAAAATATGGATAAATGATTTTTGGGGACCTTTTCAATGGCTATGGGGCTCAAGAAGTTGGTTTGACAAGAAAGATAATGTAATGAAGTGACCCTCTTAGTGTTAATGCAAGTGGATGTACTCATAAAGATTGGAAGTTTAAATAAAGTAGTTTAGACTCTAAACAAATGGCTAACTAAAACTTTGTACTCAACTTTTTGGGATCATTTCCAATTTCTTATGTAGTTATAACATGTTTGGTACACTAAAATGAATAGATTTAAATATGTAAATTGAAGACGGAACCATTTCACGAAGTATGTGTCCCGATAGTCCAAAGTCTCGATAGTTGGCTCTCGATCTTCCGGTTGAAAAACAACGTCGATGAAGATTTTGGTGGATTGATTGGTACGCTATTTAACAACTTTGCAAATAACTATGTTTTCTGTAAATACAAACATTTGATCAAAACAATTAAGAGTATGTTTGAGTCACATTATTTTGAAAAAATGTATTCTGGAACGGTAGATTGATGGAGAATGTATTGTTGAAAATGAAGGAAAATTTATTGATGTGATGAAAAATATTATTTTTTTGAAGAATGTGTGATTGAAAATGAGTAGAAGAATGAGAATGAAAATTTTAATGTATACCAAATAGGGGGGCTAAGTATTGTAGTTGAAAAATCTTGTCTTGCTTTAGATTCAAACAAACACACTGAAAAAGTAGGCAATTTGAGGAAGAGTGTAAAATTAATGTTTTCAGTATATCCCTACTTCGATAAAGAGTTAGATACTTAAATATTGACTTAGTTTCGTAGATGCACAAGATGAATTCTTCAATGAACGTAAAAAACTCAAAGGAATATGTAATCCTCAAGTTAATCATGACAACGATAGAGGGTTTGTGATGATGTAGAATTTCTTGGTTAAATAAAGATGGATGGAAGACGTCATTGCCTAAGAGAGATGTGATAATCGTGTGTGGATCATGATATTATATTACTTTGTTTGAGGAGAATTGTGAGAGATGTCCGAACAAAAAGTTTAATATTAATTGTACATGAAGATAATCTTGAGTTTGCAAGGAGATTGAAGTAGTTCACTTAGCATCTTAGCACGAATAGATAATCATCTTCCTATCTCATTATAATCCCATTGGAAACATGAATCTACTCATTCCAAATTCCTAAGATTTTATATTCAAACATGTTAAGACAACATAGTCAAAACTAACCATGTATGGATGTTTTAAGGAAAAAAGAAGAGATGAGCACATGGCCACTCCATTGTTATAGGGAAATTACATGTGACTGCGCATCCATTATTCCATTTGATCTCTCACCAGTTCAAATTGACATGTTGGGACCCTATGTGCTAGATTTTTGGTAGAGCCCTATAAGAGAACTCCCCAAATGCGCGCGGTGGGGTGAGGGACCCCTGCAGTTTTAGAATTCATGTAGTGTTTTTTTAGCATTTTCCAATCAACTTTATCAAGCTAGTTAGTTGATTAATCAAAAAATGTTCTAAAGTAAATGGTTCCACCACCTAATAAAAAACACTTTTAAGGACACTAATCATGATGTTGTTAATTGAAGTCTTCGTGGAATTATCGTTTAAGATCATCCGAATCGCGATTGTGGCCCACCTAAATGTATTTATCAAGAAAATCAAACCAATGAAAGCTCTTTTTTTTTGTCGCCTTAGCTTAACATTATTAATCTGAGACATGATGCTATCACAATACAACCCATTAACTTTCAAATCATGTTTGCTCCCTTTTGCAACCATTGCTTTGGCAGGATTTTTAAAAAAAAAAAGCGGGGGGAAAGAAAGAAGAAGAAGAAGAAAAGACAACTATAATGTCACTTACTTTTCAAGTTGCAATCCCTTTTTAGATACGTTTATAGCATATTTAAGTAATAAAAACAACGTGAGCATGACACGATTTCATTCATATAAAACATAATCTCTTATAAGATGACAAATTTATTTATTATTATTTTTTCATATAAATGCTAAATTCCCTTCACGGTAGGTCAAATATTTTTAGTTTTCATAAATAAGAGACGACGAAACTTGAACTTAAGTATTTGTAGCTTCGATGCCATGTTGAATCACATCATCTAAATACTAAAGTTATTAAAGAAGGAATACACGATCAAACTCATTTTTTTTTCCATTTAGATCAAACTTAAATTCAAAACGTTTATCCATTCTAAAATCATATTGAAGCTCCTTATCTAAAACGTTTTAAATGAATTGATTCAAACATATAATAATGAACATTATTATACAATACAACCAATAAATTTTATCACATAGTTGTTTTTTCTAGTGATGGCAAAAAAATTCTCTCCGTCCCGACGAGGCCCCATCTCGAATGGGGCGAAAAAATCCACCCTGCCCCGGTGCCATCTCTACTTTTCTCTAACCCCATATTCCAGATACATCTTCCATGCATTCCAAATGGCACTACTTGCTTTATTTAAATACACAAAGTTGAAGGGTGGGTGGACTAGCTTTTGAGTCATGTGATATGGCTCTCTCTTCATCTATATAGTAATATATATATTAATCAATTAATTAATTAGATATTAATCTAATCAGAATCTTATGCCTATATTACATTCTAAAATGTGTATAATATTTAAACCATTCTTGAATTAAACATACAAGTAATAGAAAGTCCCGTGAACTGAGAGGTGGAAGAAAGGGAAGTTAATCAACCAATGAGACAAATAAGTGTGGGAAGTGAGTGGACACTTGACGGCTACATAAACACCACATAACATGTTAATTGAGAGACGCATCCACGTGTAACGGGAATTAATTAATTTCTCAACTCTGGGCTCAAAATTTATTTTTTGGCCACGTACAAGAACTTTTGGGCGATTCTTCTAGTCTAAGAATTAAATATTTGACAATTTTTTCTTGATCTTGCCATGTGTTCTTGGACTATTCACATCAAATGATAGACCAGTTTTTATTTTTTTGGTGATTCTTTTTTCTCAAGGTTTGAACCCTATTTTAAAGAATTAAGCTGGGCTGCCAGGC
>CAIGRO010188650.1:0-10742 GCA_903798355.1 Fraxinus baroniana
TAAATTGTTAGTTATATTGTGCTATATCTACTAAAGTGCCAATACTTGAATTAAGTTATCGAATTTGCATATTCACTGCTCTTATTACACTTTGCATTTATATCTTGTGTATAGAATAGTTTTGAGACTTAGCATCGAAAAATTTTCAAAAACCAATTCACCCCCCTCTTGATTAGTTATTCTTGGGTTATCAGGAGTTAATCATCACGAACAATCAATACTCTTTGGTTGTGGGTTGGTGTCGAACGAAAATACAGAAACATTTGTTTTACTTTTCAAGACTTGGCTTGAGTGTATACATGTGCAAGCTCCTATTAGGATTATTACCGACCAAGACCGGGCCATGCAGAATGCAATTCCGATCGTGTTCCCGAACATAAACGACAAATGGTGTTTATGGCACATAATGAAAAAGTTGCTCGAGAAATTTGGATACCACGTCGAAAAGGGAGAGATCTTTTCTGCTATACACATACTAGTATATGATTCAAACTATGACACATTTGAAGAAGGTTGGAGCGCGATGATGACAAGTATTCTTTGCATGATAATGAGTGGTTGTCAAGAATGTATGCGAACAGAGGCCGGTGGGTACCTTGTTTTTTAAAAAGCAGCTTCTGGGCGAGAATGTCAACAACTCAGCGTAGTGAGAGTATGAATGCGTTCTTCGATGGTTATGTGCACTCGAAAATGTTGCTGAAATAATTTGTGGAACAATACGAGAGAGCATTGAGGAATAAAGTAGAGAAGGAGTTCCAATCCGATTTTGAATCATTCTCATAAATGGTACCGTCGCAACGAAGTATGAGTTGGAGAAACAATTTCAACATGTTTACACCATTTCAAAATTTCGGCAAGTTCAGGATGAATTTATTGGGAAGGTTTATTGCGACCTCATATCTTCGTCGGAGCGCTTTTCGAGTACAACCTATGAGGTGTTGGAGGATGTCATACTTGAAAATTGGGTTAAGAAGCAGAAGTTTTTCGTGACATTTGAAAGACAGAAATGCGACATTGTCGTAATTGCCACTTATTCGAGTTTTGAGATATAATTTGTAAGCACGTGATTTCTGTACTTCTCCATAATAACGTCACAAGGTTATCGGACACCTATATATTATGCAAATGGAGACACAATGTTCGTAAAGCCCACACCAAGGTCATAGTGATCTATGATGGTTTGAGAGCACCTCTGCCCGATTGAAATATGACAATATGTGTCAGTCATTTGCGTCACTTGCGGACATGGCTACAGATGACGATCATCGATTCCACGAGGTACTGGAGTGGATAGAATCCAAAAAACTCTCATTTAGCACAACATAGGGTTGTGGAAGTAATGACATGTCCTAGGTTGGTGGAATGTCGCAACAAAATAGCAATTCAAGTATACAAGATCCAAAATGCTCAAAGAGAAAATGCGTACCTAAGAAACTTCGAAATAAAAGCCCTTTGGAATTAGCATCCGATAACGCAAAGGTATGTGGCCATTTTTTTTAATAATACAGTATGTATGTATAGTTATTATCTGTTGATTATGTAGTCATATTCAACTTCAGCTAAGGAAAAGAAACGGAAAGCAAGCCCAAGTAAACTAGGAGAGGTCTAGCTGATCGCACATGCACATGATCAACTACTGAATGAAGATATGCTGGCACAACTCTCATATTCACTGCTTCTAATGGTTCGTCTACTTCGATTTCCCAATGTATTTGATTTTCACATTTTAGTTACATCATGAAATTTGTGTAGGGTGATGGCGACGGTCATGTATTTACACAACAAGGAATGTCTCCAAATTTCTTCCCATCGGCTTCATTATTCAATGGTCAAAGTATACGGTTAACCTTAATGAATTTATTTCAAGTCATATTCTAGTTTACGTAATGATTTATTATTTGACAGTAAGAAATGCAATGTCATACTATTATCTAAATGTACCTCACCAACATGACGGAAACATGTGATGAAGGCTTTTTGGCAAATGTCTTTGAAGATGCATTTATACCCTTGTTAATGCCTCTGTATTGACCTACATGTAGTGGGGGATTTGCATTTTTATATGGTTGAGGCAACAGTGATGGCAGCCTATAAAGGTGGAGATTGGTGGCAGTCGCAGAGCTGATGGGATGCTGGTGGAAGATTGAATATTCATTGAGTCATTGAAAGATGCGATGGATGATGGCTGAAGTGGAGATGATTTGCAAAAAAATCACCTTTTGGGGAAGAGATAATTATCCAATGATCTTAAGACTTTTAAGTTTTGTTATTACTATGTCTATTGGCTGGCTAATTAAGACTTTTTTTTTAGTTTTGTTATTACTGTGTCTATTGGCAGCTTCGTAAGACTTTTAGTTGTTACAGTTTTGTTATTACAGCTTCTTAAGACTTTTGGTTTTGTTATTATTGTGTCTATTGGCTGGCTAATTACCAACTTATTTTTAGTGCTCAATTCGCATGGACTACTGCTACATTTTTATTCTATATATAGACTATTACCTGTAAGCTCACAACCTATATGTGAAGCTTAAGATTTCCAGTCAAACAAAATGCAATGACAATTTGATATACCAAAGCATTGACACAAGGAAATCGATCTGGAAACAATAAGATGTTTTCAATGACACTAACATTTCAGATATATAAGCAGTGAATTCGCATTACAGATTCTTCCCAAGCATATATTACACAACATTCTTCACTTCACCAACTAAACAATAGAACACATACTAGACATCAAAAGTGGTAGGGAACCACACAGCCAACAACATAACTACTACTCAAGCAGTTCCCTTTCCCTTATCCATTTTCTCACTTCCGTTGGCCTTGCGTATTGTCACGTTCAACGAAATCTCAATACTTTTTTCTTCGGCTATCTGACAAAATGATTTGAACAAGCGAGAGAACTGTTTAACTTATTCGACCAGCATGTGATCATTTGAGTTAACGGTAACACTACTTGTTTTGCCACTGGATTCTCCTTTGTCGACCCATTTCCAATATTTACAATTAGCACTGCAACAATTGAGCATCCAAACCTTCTTCTTCGTGTCCTTCTTGACCTCAAAGCACTTCACAACGTCGATTTTACACCAGGGGCATGGCATTTTTTTCGAGCAGTCAGCAAACAAGTGACCCTTCTCTCGACAGCTATGACAAAGTCCAGAGTTCTTTCCTGTCATACTGCACACGAACGAACTAGATATGATGCTACATTACAACACACCATAGAGCAATGTAAAATCATCAAAAATTCGAATAAATCAAAATCGAGTAAAATGGATACCAAATACATCATGCTTACATGATGTTTGTTGCGAAATTCTGTCGGAGTCGATGTGTTTCGTTTCCTGTGGATAAGGTTCTCAGTTCTTGTGAGCTTTTCGAGGAAAGGCAAGTAGAAAATGAGCGATTTAATATATTTAGTGGATGCCCATCTGGTTGTACTGGTGGAGTCGACGGATAGTGTCAGAGATTGAAGATGTTACTGCACACGGTGGAGCTTCAATCTTCCAACTTAAACAAAATTACCAACCGTGCAAGTGTGAAATGTGAAGGATTGTCGGAGACAGTTGCAACATTAAGCACCGGCTTCTTATTCCGGTTGAGAGATAGAGGAAAGCCGGAGTTCGAATGAGAGATGGAGAAGTGTCGGTTGAGAAATGGAATAGTACCAAGGGTTTTCTGATTTGGGAATTGGGAATAAGATCAATTGGGGGTAGTAGGTGAAATTATATAATGGGCGGGTTCAAGTTTGACCTCCATATTTGTTGGTTGGTTTTTTTTTTAAATAATCAGGTGCTTGACACTCTCCATCTAAATCGACAGGTACGAATTGTGCGGTCAAAAATGTTAACAAACACTTTTAGTTAGCAATTACCAAAAAAAAAAAAAAAATGTATCTAAAAAGCAATACTACTCTTTTAGTTAACAAGTAAAAAGCAAATATTTCTAATGTAAAATTTCAAAATCAACTAACTTTTTTTTTATCTGTTTATTCCAACACAGTTAAAAACTCTCTCATTTTAAATCTGCTTCAGCTTCAAAATCTCATAAATTGATCAAACACTGAACAAGATTTTTTTTAACGTTTATCATTTCGAATCAGTAAGTACAGTATGTTTAATTTCGTTTCGCTAAATTAGTATATGGTTTTAATTGTTAAATCTTATTTCGACATAGCTTAGCATGTAGATAATTTTTTTAATAGATCTATAATTTTTTAAGTATAAACAAGAAAAATATTCATCTGCATATATCATGGCCGTAATAGCTAGCTGTTAAGCTTTTTTTTTTTTAAATCATAATAGTCCGATGGTTGGGCTGATTTTTCGACTATTTTATTTATATAATTAAAAATTTTGTTTCGTCATATAGATATGGTTATGGTTTCAATTTGTTACTTTGATGATTTCGAGTTGAATGAAAAAGATCAATGTGTATGGAAATGGTTCGGTGATATACGTGGTGATATTTCAATTTCTATAACATCTAGCACACCATATACAGAAATGTACTATGATTTACAAAACAAATTGAAAGTTGATTTCTCTCAGTAGGATATGGAACTGAAACTTAAATTCTACGAGCATTCATTCATTCTGATTCCATCTATGAAGGTTGCTTCTGATGTTGAAGTGAATTACATATTTGAATTGAACAACGTGTGTACAACTCCTCTTTGTGTGACTTTGGTGAGGAAAAATGTTACCAAAAGTGAACACAAAGATTCGGATGGAGGGGATCACAATGTTAACGATTTTAGGAATATATTGGAGATAGTTCGAGAGGAGGATTTGGTTATTCTCGAGACTGTTGATCCTCATTGTGATCTCGTTGTTATATATAGAATTTCGTCGATAGTTCATGACAACGATAATGATAATGAATTTACAAATGAGAATTTGATTGTTTTATCCCGTAAAAGCATGAGTGGGGTGGGGAGTACAGGGCTGAATTGAGTAGACCGTTACCTAATTCTTCGCGAGTGGTTCCTGATTATGAGGATTTGTATGTCAAGCAGCTATTTGAAACAAAGAAAGATTTGCAGGAATATGCGTACCGAATTGCACTGAAATACAAATTTGAGTTCAAAATGAAGAAATCCAACAAGTCATTGCCGATGATTGTCTGCGTTGACGATAGTTGCCGTTAGCATTTACAAGCGACAAAGATGGACACGAATGAGTTTTTTGTAGTTCGCAAGTATGCACGGGAACATTCTTGCGAGTGAAAATTCGTCGAAATGATCACAAGCAAGCCCGTGTATGGTTTATTGGTCGATAGACAATGCACAAGTATCAGGACACAAGACAATCTATAGACCTTCAAACCTCATTAATGACGTCCATCAAGAGTACGGAGTGGTGATGAGCTAACAGAAGGTTTGAAAAGCCAAAGCATGCATGTTGGAAGACTTAATGGGCTCGGCCGAAGAGAGCTATGCTAAATTGTTCAGGTATTATCATAACATGGGTATGACTAATCCTAGCTCTGCATTTTTATTGAGATAGAGGACGAGAATTGCTTTAAATATTTCTTCATGGCTCTTTGACAATGTATTCGGGGATTTCGAAATGCGATACGACTTCTGATTTTAGTCGATGGTACAGCTCTGAAAGTTAGATATGAAGATAAGTTAATTATTACTACGTGTCAAGATAACAACATCCAAATTTACCCTCTTGCATTCAGCATAGTAGATAGCTAGAATGTCTGTAATGCGTTAGTTCTTCACAAAGCTGAGGAAGTTATATGGGAAGTCGAGGACCTTGCCTTTGTAACTGATCGAGGACCATATATAATAAATGGTATCGCTAAATTTTTCCCAAAGCACATCATGAGTATTGTACTAGATACAAGGCAATATGAAGACTAAGTATCGGGACAAATGCATTGTTTTATTATTTAGGAGAGCGGCCGAAGCGTATAGTATCAAAGAGTGTAATAAATTCATAGTGGAAATAGAAAGTAAATCATTACTGACATGGGAATATCTAACAAAAATGAGAATTGAACATTGGGCAAGATCACATTTTCCTGGACATCAATACAACATGATGATGTCAAACAATGCGGCATCTCTCAATGCATTATTTAAGAAAGATAAAGAGTTACCAATCCTCGTAATGATTAAGAGCATTCGTATAAGTTGCAACAGTGGTTTCAAGACTTATGTGTAGAATTACAGAGTTGCACGAGTGTGCTAGCCCCTGCTGAGGAAGATAAACTCTTCAAGGATGCAGATGTTGCGAGAAAGTTGAATGTAGAACCACTAGATGAGTTGCGCTTCTTCGTGAAATGTCCATGTGATATGGCATATATGATGTACTTGATGGATAACATGTGCACTTGTAGTTGATTTCAGTTGGAGAGTTTTCCATGTGAGCATGCAGTCGCTGTAGCTATGTATAGAGACTTTGCAGTGAGAACCTTATGCTCTCCTTATTACACAGCTGATTATTGGAGAGTGGCATTCGCAGAGACTATATTGCCTCTACCGAATAAAGTCGAGTGCGAAGTTCCGACCATATTCTCTTACTTTATAGCCACCTTGCCACCGGAAGTTGAACTACATGGTTTGGACGNGAGCATGCAGTCGCTGTAGCTATGTATAGAGACTTTGCAGTGAGAACCTTATGCTCTCCTTATTACACAGCTGATTATTGGAGAGTGGCATTCGCAGAGACTATATTGCCTCTACCGAATAAAGTCGAGTGCGAAGTTCCGACCATATTCTCTTACTTTATAGCCACCTTGCCACCGGAAGTTGAACTACATGGTTTGGACGTCCACGTACATCTAGAATACCATCTATCGGAGAGTTTTCTCGACCGCGTAGGTCCAGAGGAACATGGCGTACTAGCCGGGTCGATATGCTATATTAGGAAATGCCAACAAAAAAATAGAGGGAGTTATTTCATTTAATAAACAAAAAATAATGTATACATAATATAACAATTGCGATATAATACTTACATCGTCGGCAAGCCAGGTACCCGAAGTCGTGACGTCGTGAAATCACTTATGGGCATCGGTGACCGTCCTTTCACCTATCGTACTTATGCGTGGACCCCTTGAGCTTTTAGTATGATCTGATGAAAATGTAAACGGTGTACTCAAAACATCTCCGACTTCACGGATAGTTGTTAAAGGCATCGATGTCGTCAACAACTTCCAAATGGAAGAGGTCGATCACAATCTTCTTGTGATGACACCTCAGCACGCTCTCAATGATGTAGACTAATCCTTGTTTCAATCTGTCCAACATCTGGTTGCAGTCCTTGATTGCACCGATTAACTACAATAGAAGCATTGTCCCATGTCCTTGAAAATACGTCTTGGGCAGCCTATGTACCGTTTGTAGCTGCCTCATCGCCCACTATCCTCAGTCAAGAGCAAACTCAAATATGGAGAGAGTAACGACCTTGCCCCCAAGGTCAAATTGAAGGGTATCGCCGTCGACTGACCTAAACATGCGACATAGTAATGCATCAATAATCTGTCCTGAGTACTGTATCTCTCTCAACTGATGCAGGGGTCATAGGAAGGACCGGCGTAGGATGTCTGGGTGTTCATCAGCAACTCCAACACATCAGTAAAACTGTCAAAGCTACTGTTCTATGTATATTTTCTCGCCATTTGTCTCAACTCCATAACTAGATGATACTCCACCTTACAAAAATTCAAATATTAGAACTTTCAACAATAGATAATAGAATAAGCATAATTCCGAAAATTAAGACTGAATTACAAACAAAATTAAAGAAAATAATAAAATATAGAAAATTAAGAATTCAAAAGATAATATATTAACAAATAATAAATATTATATAATTAAAATTAGAAAATTAAATTTTCATAAAAATAAAAGAATTAAAAACAAATTTCAATTGAAAAGAAAATGAAAAAGGGCATTTGGGCCGACTATTTATAAATCGTGACTGTTAAGAGTCGAAAAAAATAATTTTCAATAAAAAAATAAAAAATTTAAAAATATTTCCAAAAAATTATAATAAAAAACTAGACAAATGAAAATTATGAAAATTAAATAAATAATATAAATATTATTTAATTAGAATTGGAAAATTTAAATTAACAAAGAATATAATTAAAATAAAAATAAATAAATTTTACCATAAAAAGAAAAGAATTAAAAATAATTTTAAATTGAAAAGAAAATGAAATGGTGAGAAATCGCCGTTTCCAATGAGTTATGTTTCAGAAATCATGGCATGTGTACCTAAATCTCTACTACACCCAATGATCTATCTAACTAATGAAGAAATATTATAAATAACAATAAATAAAAAATCAATCTCATAATTTAAAAAAAAAAAAACATTATTGAAGATAATGGCCGGTATGTGGCGATCGGTGTTGAGTTTGATTGTGAGGGTGCTTCTCCGACTAGATCCCGACTGTGGACTGTGTAAACAATTTTTAATTTCTTTTTCCTTATCTCTCTGACGGTAAGACTGTTGGTAGAAGATAAATGATGGTATTTTGGGGGGTTTTGGTATTTAACTTACCCTATTATACATTTTAACTTTTTTTTTTTAGTGGTCAAATGCTAGTATGGAAATATTGCCGGGTCAATGAGCCAATTCCTTGTATTTCCTTCACACTTAGGGCTTGCTTGGGAGTTTGTATGGGTCTCTTACCTTTTTTTAAAGTGTCGATTTTTGAGTATTTATGAGCTGACGTATTATGAGTGAATTGAGCAACAATTTTTTAAATAGTTCAAGAAAGTGAAGTTACGTATATATTCCTTAGTGAAATTTTTAGTTTTTGGTTTCTTGTATAAATTTTTTTGCTTATAAGTAATATTTTACTTATATATAATTTTTTTACATATAAATTTAAATATTTACCTAAAATTTTTTGTTAGTATTTTTTAGTTATATATAAACTTAATAATTATAAGTTAATTTTGTAATTTTATATAATTTTTACATATAAGTGAATTTCTTACTTATAAGTAACTTTTTATATTTTATAAGTAATTTCTTGTCTTATTAATAAGATTTTTAAACAAAATAATTTTTTATTTTACTTATAAGTAATTTTTTTACTTATAAATAATTTTTTTATTTATTATATTTTTATTTATAAGTTAATTAAACAAAATATATTTCTTTGAAATAATTATTTTATAAAGGATAAAATTAGGCGAAAATTTGAGAAACGGCAAAAAATCATCTATTTGGTGGGTTGAGAGAATCGATCAAAATTACACTACATCATTTTTGGATGATTTTTAAACAATTCAAAATCGGTGTCCAAAAATATAGTAAGCACCAATTCTTTCAACCTCTTATAACGGTGCTACCCAAAATCGGTGAAAATAAAACTCCCAAGCGCCCTTTGGTTTAGATGGGAAAGTTTGGCTCAAAAGTTAAACTTGTTTTTAGGGGTGGGCATGTGTTGGGTTTTGTTGTGTCGATTTTTGTCTCAATCCAAACCCAACTCAACATGATCAGTTTGATTAAAATTTAATCCAATCAAATCAAGTATCAGTTGGGTTGGGTTGAGTCGGGTCGGGTTGATCGATTTGGAACAACTTATCAACAAAGATTAAAATTGTTCAATTTTCTATCATACTAAATTTAAATAGACAAGATTAAATAGTAAGTAAGTGAATAAATAAATAAATAAAATTATCTATTATTTATGCGTACTTTACACAATTGTATACAAAAAGACCTAAAAACATTATTATTTAAGTGAGGGATAATGCACATCTTGGTGAATATATTCACGTCAATATCGTTAGTTAAGGTATATTTTACATTGGATAAAATATGAAATTAATGTACAACATACAATGGTTCTTAATAAGGTAAATTTTTTAAAATGGAGATTCGAGTCTTAATATGGTATTAAAGTCTAAAAATATTCAAACGAGACATTTGTAGACATTTTACGTTCCTTTTACTTTTTAGACTATCCACTCGTACTTTTTAGGTTCCTTTTACTTTTTAGACATTTTATTTTTTTCTTATTTTTTTTAAAGTAGGTGGGTCGGGTTGGGTGGGTTTATTCGGTTTTCATGGCTTAACCCATAACCGACCCAACCCAACCCGTCTACACATCCAACCCACCCAACTCGTGTAAAAATAACAAAAAAACCAACCCGACCAGTAACAAAAAAACCAACCCAACCTAATCGAGTTGGTTCGAGTTGGACGATTTTGGCAGGTTCGTTCGAGTTTTGCCCACCCCTACTTGTTTTTTTTGTAAAATGAAGTGCATGACTTGCAAATCTTACATGTTTTTTCAAGGAATAATACTATTTAACTCAAACAATGTCACAATGTCATTCTACGTGTCACAAAATGATATACACAAATGCAGAAAATTATTTTTTTCGTCTAATTAATCCTATTATTTAATGTTGCTTAGTATTAACTAAATTGGTTTGTATTAACATGATTCTAAATACCATTACTCTTTTTAAGTGCTTGTAAGTTATAGATCTTACCGAATATTTGCATAATCAGGGGCGGACCTGGGGGTGGCCTATGGGGGCAAGTGCCCCCCTCCCCCCAGGATTTGAAGATTCTTTTTTAATTAATTATTAAGGGAAAGAAAATTCTGGAATATCCACTTCAACACCCCCTTTTCTCGTCTCGCGTCTCACACTCCCCGTCTCGCGCTCTCGGCTCTCCAATGCTCCGACAGCAGAATCGACTTCGCGCCCCCGCCGTCTCTCTCACACACCTGGCACCATATCTCCCACG
>CAIGRO010188656.1:0-10790 GCA_903798355.1 Fraxinus baroniana
GAAAACTCGGTGCAAAACTTTTTAGCTTGAAAGTTGATATTTGATAATGTTTTGGCTATCTTTCACTCCTTTGAACTCCTTGCTTCATCCAATTGATCTCCAAAACTCTTGAACCTTCATCACAAGGTTAGAAATAGGTTTTATAATATTTGCACTTTAGTCCCTGAACTTTGACTTTCCTCCATTTTGGTCCTCTTTCACTTGTTTCTCCTTATTTCCACCGTATTCGTCATTTGCAACCTAAACCAAAATATAAGTATACTTAGAACATTTAAGAGCCAATAAATCATGAAAATGCAATTATTAGTGGATGAAAAACGTGATAATTGCACTATTATCATGACTCCACCTAAATCAAATATCAACTTCTCTCCCAAACTCATATACTATCCAACTCTCTTGAGAAAAGAAATAAAAAATAATAATATCTCCTCTTTTTTTTGTCACGAATAACAAAGGAAAATAAGTAATGTAATCATGAACAACTTGTAAATGAATGAGTTTTAAAAATATACACATAAAAATATGCAAAATTTTGCAAAACATATGATGAGAGAGGGGAAAAAGTTCTTTTTCTTTTGAGATAACTGTTTTCCATGGATTTTTAAATATAATATTGTGAAAAGTTAATTTGCTTACTAATATAATTATAATTCATAAAAAGCAATTTTTTTTTTCACAACTTATTTTAAACATATTGGAATAAATTGTATAAGTTATATATGTGTGAAAAGTGATATTATGTAAATAAGTCTCAAAACATTGTATCAGTAAGAAAGGATATGCGAAAAATCACTAGTAAATGAATATTCTTCGAATTATTAAAGTCAAATCTAGTGCTACTACAACATTTTAAATTTAAAAGCTCATATTTATTTTCATAAATTTTTCTCCCCTATTTGTGAGCACACATATACAATTAAATCTTAGGTGCAAATTCTTCTTCATTAAGCTCTCTACATAATCTCTGTAACAAGTTTTAGGCCGATGACTCCAAAGTCAAATGACTTATAGGGTACCAGATATTAAGATATCTGCAAGCTTAATCATCCAAGTCATATAGACTACAAAAAAAAGTATAGATTATCTCACAATATTTTATATTCAAATATTTTTTTTTTAAGTTCAATAGTAATAGATCTTTTAAGTGGAATATTCAAGAACATAGGTCATCTAGTTTAAAAGTTATTTTATATTTAAAGTCAATTCACCACACAGATGACCCCTATCCCCAATTTCAAGCACGCGGTCAAAATCCACTTGCAAGAGTCTAATGTGTGTAGTGCATAAGTTACATGTAATAACCTTATACCAATTACTCTAAACAAGTTCTAAACAAATTAATGGAAATTTAATTTACCAATCATCAACTTTACTAGTACTTGTACATAAACTAACATGTCCACTAAAAAATTCTCCCCCGCCTCCCTTTTATTTTTTATAATAAAGGAAATATGTAAAAGGAAACTCCTAATATAATTCAACTAGAACTTGATTTTGATTAAGGGAAATGCCAATACAAATTTAGAAATTATCAATTATATAATTAGGACTCTTAACAATAAGAATAAATAAATTAATTAATTGTGTGAATACATGATACTTTTAATATGTGGAGGGAGTCAAGAGGATCACATGAAAATATCGTTGGAAGTACAAACCCTTCGAAAGAGGTGGAAGGATTGGAAAAGACAATTTACCCTCTCAGAGGTGGTTAATACATTGAAAGGCGTGGGCCCTCAACAGGCACCTGGCATGGATAGTTTGCATGTCCTATTCTATCAACTTCATTGGAACCCATTTGTTCAACAACTGACATCAACATTTCTAGAAGTGCTAAATAATAGAAAGACAGTTGGCCCAATAATTCACATGAATATAGTCTAAATTCCTAGAGAGAAGTAGCCGAGAAAGTGTTTTACTATGTTATGAGTAGTTTTCTAATATTCTATATTGAATTGGTCACTAACACAATCGCCAACAAGCTTAAAGGTGTATTGCCAAATCTTATATTACCGCGTCAATGTGCCTTTGTATTGGGGTCGACGTCTGATAATGTACAATGTTATAGGTGCCTTTGAGCTTTTAAACACTATGGGTAAGTGGGAAAATAGGAATAAGGGTTTTATGGCTGTAAATCTTATTTGTGTATTTTACACTTATTTGGGCCTCGAAGTTACATAATGTTTATAAGTGTGATTTCTATTGATTTTGCTTTTATTTAGTTTGTTTTCGATTTATTACTAATTTGGATGGGAAACGAGGTAATAACACGATGTTCGAGAGTTTGAGAAAAGAGTGAAGAAGATAGAGTGAGAATACCAAGAAAAAGAGGAGAAATTCAGTTTAGAGACCAAAATTAGAAGTTTGGCGACCAAAATGGCATATTTCGAAAGTTCATGGATAAATGTTGCAAAATTTGCCAATTTCAGTAGGAACCAGGGTGTCGGCTATTCTGCTTGCTCTTTTCTTCAATGTGTGAATATCAGTTTTTTAAAAAGCGTAAAGCATGACGAAGTGTAGGGTCGAGCTTCGCGTTAAAAAGCATAAAAAAACGTTTCTTATTTTAATATTATTTGAAATTTTTAAATCAAACTAAAAATTATTCAATAAATTGAAAAAAAGTGTAAAAAAATAAAAAAGAGTTAAAAAGGAATAAAATTGTAAAAAAGGCGTGCGCTAGGTGTGAAAAAAAACGCAAAAAAGTGCGGAGCGAGACGTTTTGCTCTCACTTCGTGTCTAGGAGCCGCTTTTTAGAACACTGATGAATATATCCTATTCAACTTCATAATGGCTTTTTTGTAGTTTTTAGATTTTGACTTATTTTTAAGGGTTTTTTAATCTAGGGTTGTTATATTGCCATCACAACTTTAATTTGATATATCACACGTTTTAATGGCAATTAAGCTCCTCAATTTTTGCTTACTGTAGCAATTATTTTCTTAACTTTTTTTGTTGAATTAATACTTTCAACTTTTGATTACTTAGTACGAGATAATTTATATAAAAAAATATTTTATTTTTATGCTTTAAAATGAGAAAAAATATTTGTTTCGCATTTTTATTTATTTATTTTATAAAAATATGATGAAAAATAAGTTATTTTACACTATTTCAAGAAACTTTTGGACATAAAACTGTCATCAAATACAAAATATTTTAAATAATGAAAAGTTTTGAGTATAAGAAAAACATAAAAATTCGTTAGGGACATAAATGTTATAATGAGAAAATGTTAAGAACCTTAAGTTCAATTAAAAGGTGGTGTGAGATATAAAAATTGTTGTGTGAATATAATTAACCCATAAATTCAATTATGTAAATCAATTTTAATTTATATTTTTCATATACATGATTTGCGATTAAATTTCTAGTAAAGCCGTAAAGCCAATAATGTAGCCTAGTTTAAAACTTTTATATTACTTATAACATTTTCACTTTTAGTTGAGGGTGGTTGTGATCATTGATCGTTTTATTTCTCGCAAGTGAACGAGATCGTGAACAACTAATAAAGTAGTTAATAGAGTATCGAACACACAAGAACTACGTGTTTGATCGTATTAAAATTAATTGTAACTTTAATCGAATAGCAAACAAATTTTATGATTTCTTATATTAATCCATAAATTATCAATTACACTAATGAAAGTAAGTAAATGTGTTTTTCAAATATGTGAGATGCATTACTGAGATGTATAATCTCTCTTATTATTTCATTTTTAGTATAACAATTAAAGTGACAATTTGAAATCATTTATGTTGGACAATGTTCTTAATATAATTGATATTCCCCTCACGTGACCCTTCTATCTCTCGATGAAGATATAAACATGATAAATGCATTAACAAGTACTAGACACCTATTGAAACCATATAAAACGTAGAAGTATATATCTATCATCTATCAAACATTACAATATTTATTATATTGAGCTTAAATCCTATTGCCATTCTCAATAACAATAAAATCTACTAACAATTCAATTGGTAATCAAGCAATTGAAAAGAACGATAAAAAAGATAACAAACATCCACACATGAAATCAAACTAAAGTCAAAATAATTAATTAAAAACTAAAAATATCATAACAAAAGTTCATCTCATCCCAATAATGTATAAAACTAGCCTAACATATGGAAATTACAAGAAATCGTATTTAAGTGAAGAGATATAACCCGGATTTTTGGTATGTTGAGAAGATGAAGTTGAATCTTGAAATTTGAATCTATTCAATGGTTTCTTGATGAATCTCCATTTGAGCTTTCTCTTCTTTGCCCAAAAATTAAGTTTGAATCTTCACTTGAATTATGAATTTTCCTCCTTTCATGATAATAATTGATAAGTACTAGAGTATGAGATGTATATAAAAGGTCTCCAATATGTGTTCTACTGTTAGGCATTTGTAGGAGTAGAAACTTGGTTGAAAATCACGTCCAAATTGGTTTCCAAAAGAGTTCCAATTGAATAAGGAAAGTTGCATTCGCGTGCGGATTTTTTGTCTCTGCACAATAATCAGTATTTTAACCATAAATTTCTTTTTTAATATCCGATTGAGGCGATTCAAAGTGAATTGAAAGGATTATACAAAGAGCTACAAATTTAATAGAAATATATTATTTCCAATTTGGACGTTTACTATGTCAAAAATGGATCTCAATCTTCGACTAAAAATCTGAAATATAACTTGTACGATTAAAAATTGATTTTGATAATATTTTGATCATATTTCATTCCTTTTTGAGTTCTAATTTCATCCAATTGTCTCCTAGCAATCTTTGAAGCGTCGTCTTGTGGTCCGAATCATCTATTGAATATTTTTAATTTGGTTCTCAAACTTTGAATTATGTCATTTTCACCTATTTTCACTTCTTTCATTCGATTCCTCGTTCAACCATTGAGTTCTACTTATATAACATAAAAAAAAAATTAGAATATATTTTACCTAAAGAACTACCAAATATTGATATTTTAGGATCGCGAATAAGTGTATAAAATACAATTATCAATCATTAAATGGATTTCTTGGGTTTTTAATGGATTTAATTACGTTGAAATTCTCCAAGAGATCAAGCGGCTTTCCTTACTCAAATAGAATTAGTTTTTCTTTAGAGAGGTTTTGTAACATCTTGGAAATTTTTTGGTGATCTTTTAGAATTTTTGGGGGATTTTATTATAGTTTAGGGTTTTGTGCTACAATGAAAAAAAAAATTCAATTCAATCTAGAGACATAAGTATTAAGAATGGCAGAACTACTCTCCCATCCCAGGAAAAAATTTCACCCACCATGACGTTTCCACATTAGCGGTGGACAACTTGGTTAAATTTTATTCCCCTCCCCCAAAACGCAACCTGCCCTGCCCTACCTCTTTGTTTACCCCCACATCCTTCTTTCCCCAAAATTTCACCATATTTTTTTCCCAAAACCCATGCCGCCCTTCCTGATTTTGTTGAGAGTCACCCATCAGCGAACTTCCCATATAACCTCATCATCGTTGCCAGAAATGCTATTGCACACAGTATTAATGTTGAGTAGCCTTTTATCGCTCTCTCGTGTCCCTTTTCCTTTTAACATTGTATGTTATAGAAAATAATGCACAATTTGAGGTTGAGCGCCTCCTAAGCATAAAAGAAAAGAAGGAATTAAAGAAATCGGATATATTATTTGTCTTCTTGTCCGCAAAGCTTTTACATATATAAGGGAATATGAATATCCTCTGACCTTACAATTGGACACTTGTCTAGTTTGTTGTTACAAAACAAAACAGAAATAACAATTATAAAATACTTGGCTGTAGTTTAACACTGATACTCTTTAAGTTACGTGGGTGCCTTACATTCCCTTTTAATTGATAAATCATTCTCTTGCTTTGTTGATATGGTAGCTAATTATGTATCATTCCCCACCCCTTCATACACCATCTTGTCTTCGAGGTCAAAATTAGGGTAGAGAGCTTTGAACTCTTCAATAGAAATCTAAGTGCCGTCTTCAAGCAACATGTTGTCCCACTTCACCAGTAACTGCAACTTGAGGTCCTCTTCGATACGCACGTACTCAGTTTAAAGAATAATAATAGGTTCAATGACAGGATGATTGTCAACTGTAATGGTAGGTAGTTGCGCCACATGAATGTTTGTGTCCTGTTTGTACGACTTCAAAACTGAGACATGGAATATAAGATGGAGCTTCACATGTTCCAGAAAGCGAACACGGTATGCTACAAGTCCTACTTGAACCTCAATTGGAAACGGTCCATAGAAACTTTTGTTGGATTTGAAATAAGTTTGCTCTGATAATGTAGCATGCTGGTATGGTTGCAACTTTATCAACACCATATCACCCACTTTGAAATGTTGGTCACGCCATTGTTTATCAACATATTGTTTCATTCTATTTTGGGCATGTTGCAGATGCACTTTCAATTTCCTTAACAACTGGTCCCTTCTTTTTAAGGTTTCTTCCACGGTTTCCATAGTAATATACGAACGTGACCAAGGTAACATAGGTGGTGAGAATCGAACATAGACCACATAAAAAGGCGTAGTCATGATTAAAGAATGATACACAGTGTTGTAGGAATACTCTGCCCAAGGTAAATACTTATGCCAATGTGTGGGGTGATCAAAAGTGATTCTATGTAGATATTGTTCGAGCCCCCTATTTGTGACTTTCGTTTGACCATCCATTTGTGAGTGATATGCACTACGAAACATCAACTTAGTTCCACTGAGGTGAAATAATTCTTGCCAAAATTTGTTGACAAAAATGGGGTCTCGGTCACTGATAATGGTAAACGGAATACCATGCAATTTACAAATATTCTGAACAAAGATATTGGCGACTACCATGGCATTGAAACTAGTTGGAAGGGGAGCAGAGTGGGCATACCTTGACAATCGATCTACATCCACCATAATGGACATAAAACCATGATATAGCAGAAGCCCCACGATGAAATTCATAGTCAAGTCTTCCCATATTTGTACCGGAACCTCAAGTGGTTGCAAGGTACCTGCAAGGGCCAAAGTCTCATATTTTGTCTGTTGACACACAGGGCAAGTTTGGACAAAATGCTTAATATCTTCCCGCATACGTAGCTATTCAAATTATGACTGTACACAAGCAGTAGCTCGAAATATACCATTATGCCCACCAATAGGTTATAGGTGTGTCATGTAACTCTCAAATGATGTCAAGCTTGTGGTTAGATTCTTAGCTAACCACAATACGACCTCTGTGCCAAATCAATCCTTGATGTGTCCGATGCAGGGAAAAGGTTGCACCTTCTTGGGCAATGTCTTGCTGTAATCGAACGAGGTGAGGTTTAGTCTCGGGTTTCTTCAAAAAGCCAGCTAGTTTGATGTGCCAATGTCAACAACATTATTGGCAATTTGAAAGTAGCATTCTCTTCATATTTTCTAGAAAGAGCATTCGCCACACAATTTTTGGCTCCCGGATTGTAGACAATTTTAAATTTGAAACTAATTAATTTAACTATGAACCTCTACTGCTCTGGTATTTGAATTGTTTGTGGCATCAATTCCCTAACACTATTGTGATCAGTTTTGATGAGAAATGTTTTACCCAAAAGGTATGACACCATTTAAATTTGAAACTAATTAATTTAACTATGAACCTCTACTGCTCTAGTATCTGAATTGTTTGTGGCATCAATTCCCTAATACTATTGTGATCAGTTTTGATGAGAAATGTTTTACCCAAAAGGTATGACACCATTTAGCCATCGCTTCTGTAATTGCATACAACTCTCGAACATAAGTGGACGTTTGCTGCATTTTGGAATTTAACGTTTTGCTGTAATATGCAATAAGATGTGAAGGTTGAATCAAGACAGCTCATGTCCCGACCCCAGTTTCTATAGCGATGGTTATTCGAAGTCGAGTTAAGCTAGCATTGGAGCCTGAGTAATGGATGATTTTAATTGTTGAAAGGCTTTGTTAGCGACTGGAGACCATTTGAAAGCATCTTTTTGAAGTAGTGAAGTGAGTGGAGCGGCTATGGTTGCATAATTCTTTACAAAAGGACGGTAATAGCTAGTAAAACCAAGGAAACTGGGGAGCTATCAAATATTTATTGGTGTTTTCCATATTAACATGGATTGAATCTTGGAGGTTTTGGGAGCAACCCCACTGGCTGACACGATGTGGTCCAAATATTCAATTTGATTCTGTGCGAATTTGCATTTGCTCCTTTTAGCATACAAATAATTATCTTTCAAGCACCCAACACTAGTTGTAAATGTTCAGCATCATTATTTAGTATTTTACTATATACTAAAATATCATCAAAAAAATAATCACAAATTTTCTTAGGAATGGTTTGAGCAAGCTGTTCATAGCAGAATGAAATGTCGAATGAGCATTCATAAGGCCAAAATGTTTCACAACAAATTCATAGTGACCCTCATAAGTTCTAAATGCCATTTTGTGAATGTAATCAAGCTTCATTCGTATCTGGTGGTACCGAGCATATAGATCAATCTTGGAGAACACGATGGCTCCGAAGAGCTCATCTAATAACTCATCAACTGTAGGAATCAAAAACTTATCAACTGTAGGAATCAAAAACTCATAGGGTATGGAAATTTGATTGAGAGCTCTATAGTCTACACAAAATTGCCACATGCCATCCTGCCATTTCACCAACAACGCGAGAGAAGAATAAGGACTTTTACATGGTCTTATTACTCCAGAGGTCAACATTTCTGCTACGAGCTCTCTATTTATTCCTTTTGGAAATGGAGGTACCCATATGGTCGCACGCTAACTGGTTTTGTTCTAGGTATAATATGAATTTGATGATCATGGTCCCGTTGATGAGGTAAAGCCTCGGGATTTTCAAAAACATTCTGATTTTTAATTAAAATATTAGGTATCTCTTCATTCAGTTAAGTTATCTCACTTTCTAACTTTTCTCCAGATTGTTCTATCGAAGTTAGCTAGTAACAACACATGATGGCATCAGTTGCAACCAGTTTCCTTAGTTGGTTAAAATGGATAGCCATAGGAGAAATAAGGGACTCGTCCTTGAGCTCTACTTGTTGTTCTTCCCATTGAAAAGACTTAGCCAAAGCCTTGTAATCCATCACTACCGGTTCCAGTAGTTTAAGCCATTGTACTCCTAGCACGACATCTACCCTTCGTATTGCTAAGTAGGGGTGGACAACGGGTCGGGTCGGGCCTATTTTTCCCCAAACCCGACCCGACTCGACCCGAATTTATCGATTGTAGGCAATTTCCTAAACCAACCCGACTTGTTAGTTAACAAAAACCGACCCGACCCAAGTCAGTTAGGGCCGGTTCGGCCGGGTCTTAGTTATTCTTAGTTTTTCTTCATCACTCAGTTTTTCATTTTCCCATGCCCACTTCTTAGCTCTCTCCAATAATGCCCCTCTCTATGACAACCACCTTTGTCGGCACAGCCCAGCCAGAGCCCCTCCATGAGCCACCGCGTTTCAACAAAGATATAGATGTAGAAAGCACTTGCTCCACCCCTTTTGAAGTGCACCTTCCAGTCCTAGCCATGGCTCTTCTGGTTATTTCTTTAGTGCTCCAGCCAATCCAATGCACTTCTTGTTATCCAGGGAGAAACATAAACCTTCTGACTATGAACCTGTTTTATTTTCGTCAAATTCGGGTTTGTTTGAGTTTGAGTTTTCGTCTCGATTTTCGCCAAATGGGTCAGGTGGGTTATGCTCCATGACTTCTACTGATGAGTTATTTATAAATGGTTAGATTCGAACCATGAAACTATTCACCCATGGAGAAAAAGATCAAGACAAAAAAGGTAACAGCACAAGAGGCAAGATAAACCTACCACCATTACTATACAATCTTCTCTGCAACCACTTGTTATCACCACTATAGCATCCATCTTCGATTACCATTTTTTTTCGAATCAAAAACTGGATCAAAACTGAAACGACCATCCTTCCAGCTCTTCAGCTATAGTAAATTCTTAATCTATGCTATTCTTCAGTAGTACTTGTGATTATTCAACCTATATGGCCAAGTGAATATAATAATGTTTTTTTCCAAATCAGTCACTAAACTTGCATTTTTGTTTCAGTAGTTTGTGATGGTTTTTAGGGGTGATTGGTTTTGTGGTGGGAATTAATTGGTTTTGTAGCGATTAGGCATGGTGGTTCCAGTAGAGATAGAGGCGATAGTGGGTCTCCCATGAGCGTGGGGAACTTGGAGGAGATGATTAAGATCAGCTGAAGCTAGGGTTTGAGGAATTAGCTTGGGGATATTTAGACCGACAATAATTTTTAAATTATTTCGTCTGACCCGACCCAACCTTATCCCTTAACCAACCCAACTCGACCCGTTTCGGGTCGGTTTTCTGGGTTGTGGGTTTGATGCCCAGCCCTATGTGGAAATCTACTAGCATTAAATGTTGTTGGATTTGTACTGGAAGTGGTTGACAGCGCCCTATGCAAGCCATGTACTCTTCATTCTAACAGATACAGAAAAGCGTTTCAAAATGAGAATATGAAACCGTTAGTGCTAAACTAGACGCTCTTGGATGAAGTTGTGAGTGAACCCTACATCAATCAGAATTTGAGCTTCTTGTCCTATGATTGTCTTTGTAAATCGCAGGATGCAAGGAAAATACTGCCAACCATAACATGGTAACTGATTGCCCGTGGTAGTTCATCGATCATATTCTCATTTTCTGGGGACCCTTCTAATTGCAACAATCGATTGTCATCTGAACTGTCCTCATTGCCGAGCATCGATACAATTTGAACCTTCCCTTATGAAAATA
>CAIGRO010188696.1:2211-18478 GCA_903798355.1 Fraxinus baroniana
GGGGGGGGGGGGGGGGGGGGGGGGGGGGGGGGGGGGGGGGGGGGGGGGGGGGGGGGGGGGGGGGGGGGGGGGGGGGGGGGGGGGGGGGGGGGGGGAGTATTATATTGTTGATACTTGGGTATTGTTGCTGAATTTAGAAAGGTAGGAAGACCTTGGGATTATTCCAAGTAGGGAAGTGTTTGGTTGCTTGGGTGATTGTTGAATATAGATGTTTTGAGTGTTGATATTATGTAAGTACTTACATCTTTATAAGAAACTGTATTAGAAAATTGTGTTAAAAAACCTTAATTGAGCATGATTAGGTAGATGTGGGATAAGGTCCAGATGGATATGGAGATTGGAGTGGGTGAATTTGATCTGTTGACCTATGTTGGTCTGGATGCTTGTGGAGATGCACTTGTTTAGATTTCTTTTTGGGTCCTGGTTTGGATTTTGGAAACTAGAAAACGGGGTTTAGGGATGAGATAGTTATCGGTGAGGCAACAAGTGAAACTATGATAATGATTTACCTTTTGAAAAGAGAAATCAATATAAAACTTCAGATGAAATGAGTTAGGAATGCTGGTGCAAGGTGTTAAAAAGCAGGGACCACTTCTCTGGTAGAAAACAAAACCTTAGAAAAATGTAGCATTAAATGGTTCCATGCGGAATAGCCAGAGCTCTTAATTAATAGCAATCCTGTGTGATTTCCCTTCTTAGTTCCTGGAATCCCGAACTGGTAACTAATGAATCTGTTTATCTGATTTGATCATGCAGGAGTGGAATGCTCCCAAACCTAACGAGCCCGAGCCGTCCGAGCCCACGAGCTTTTTTGCCATTCCTAGTGAGGCAACAAGTAAAACTATAATAATGATTTAACTTTAGTTGAAAACTAGTTAGGTTTGCTCATCTCTGTGGCTGGCGGGAAACTCTACCTGAATGCTGGTGTAAGGTGTTGGACAGCAAGGACCATTTCTTTGGTAAAAAACAAAATCATAGAAAAATGTAGCATTAAATAAATCCTTGCGAAATATCCAGAATGCTTGATTAATAGCAAAACTATGTGAAATCCTTTCATAGTTACTGCATTCCTCAACGGGTAGCCGATGAATCTGTTTATCTGATTTGCGCATACAGGAGTGGAATGCTCCCAAACCTAGGCATTCACGACTTCTCAAGAGTGCTCTGCAACGCCAAACTGTGAGTAAAAGTTTTTGAGCTATATTCATGTAATTTCAACAAAACATTATTGTCTATTGAGTTGCTTAAATTTTTTTCTTCATTTGTTACTTTTTTATTTTTCAGTTGGATGAACAGAAACTATGGATGCCTTTGGCAAATCAAGGTTGGGAAACCTGTACTGAATCAGGCACTTCCTCGGGTGAGTAATTATAATATACTGAAAAAGGGTTTAGAATTATAATTTATATTTTCCTTTCAATGGAGGCCTTTTAAAGAGGTGTAATTACCATCTATTATACATTCACACTTCTAACTTTTCCTGAATTACTAATTTCTTCGAAACAGCATTGCCAGAAAAATCTCAACGATATATTCAGATTTTCCTTGACGGAGGACTAAATCAGCAGAGAATGGGGGTAGGCTTTTTATTGTATCACTTGTTATTTCATAAATTACTTGAGGATGATAATTTATAATTGTGGATGACAAAAGTACGTCTTTACGACTTCATAAGTTGCTAATTTTAAACTGAATCACTGATGTTTACTCTTTTTACAAAGATTTGTGATGCCGTGGCTGTTGCTAAAATTTTGAATGCAACTCTTGTCATCCCTCATCTTGAAGTAAATCCTGTGTGGCAAGATTCAAGGTACTATTTATTAAGTCAATATATTCATGATACTTTTCTAATATTCTAATCTTTCATATTTAGGCCCCATTCGGTATAGATTAAAATCAGAATAAAATTGAAAGACTAGTCGTTATTGTTGACTTTTATTAGACGAGTGAGACTCAATAACGGCTATATTTTCAATTTTAATCCCTACCGAACGGGCCTTAACGCAGTAATCATATTAATAACACTAGTACTTTCTTCTCATGCAGCATGTTTATGGATATTTTTGATGTGGATCACTTCATTAATGTATTGAAAGATGATATATCCATTGTGAAAGAGTTGCCTGACGACTTCTATTGGAGCACAAGGGAATATTACGCTACAGCCATCCGAGCTAATAGAGTCAAAACAGCACCCATTCATGCTTCGGCAAACTGGTATATAGAGAATGTCTCCCCTATCCTGCAGAGGTGAGTATACAGAAGATGTGTTTCCTTCTTTCTTATTGAAATATTAGAACACTCAACAACATGGATCTTGCAGTGAGCTGCATGGCTTTTTCTGAAGTTAGATATACGCACACAAACATGATTGTATAGATACAGTTTAGAATGGGTAACATGTGTAGCCGCTCCCTCCTTTGCTTAATGATAACTTGCCTGTCCATCTAAGTACCAAGTTTGATTTGTTTCCTCAATTTCTAATTGAGAACCTTTGGTTATATATCTAGGGCTAGCTGAGATGAGAATTCTTAAATTTCCATTTGTTCTGGAATTGTATTTTTGCCAAACTCATGGAACATACAATAAACCATATTATTGTTTAGAAACAAATTCTTCAAGTGCTGACGTATTCATCCACCTACCTTTATAGAGAGAGAAACCAAAGTTTTGTTGTATGCTATCAACATAGAACTTGAGATATGTTTTGATTTCATCAGATGGTTGACATTTTGAAAGGTATGACGGTTGAGAAATTTATTGTAGTTGATTTTTATGATAAGGGTTGCAACTTATGACCCAAGACTGCAGTTAAGAGTTTGATAGTTGTGTTTCTGTTGTTGATTTTCCATGTGATGATGTTATAGACCAATGATTTTTATTTGAACCTTAGGTCGATATGGTTCTTTAGCTTTTATTTCATCTGTGGATTATGATTGTGATCTGTGGTTGATCAGCTATGGGATTGCTGCAATTGCACCATTTTCTCACCGACTAGCATTTGACAACATGCCTAAGGACATCCAACGCCTGCGATGCAAAGTCAACTTTCAAGCTTTGGTGTTTGTTCCTCACATTAGAGCTCTTGGAGATGCTCTTGTCAATCGCCTCAAATATCTGCCTAGTGAAAGAGAATCTAGTACTAATTACCTTAATGATGTTACCAATTCTAGAAGCAAGCAAGGAAATGGAAAATTTGTTGTTCTCCATCTTCGATTTGACAAGGTATGTCTACTTTTTCATGACAAAACCTAGTTAAAATTCAATTTTGGATCTAACAAATCCATCCTCAGTATGAACTTTTTCTGTTCTAATCTTCTTGATGTGCCTCTTATATTTATACCTTTCTAGAAATTGGCTTTTGCATGCCCTTACCCTATTATCATTCAGGCTTTCCCATACTTCTGATTATTTTGCAATGCAAGTGGTAGTGGATTGTTGCAAACAGACTTGTGCTGTGTCATCTTCCCAAACAGATTTGTGTTGCAAATCTGCCTGAGATTCCTAACCTGTCTGATGCGGAAAGTATCTTTATGCTGTTTCTTGATTTTGTTGCTTTTTCAGGACATGGCTGCTCATTCGGCCTGTGACTTTGGTGGAGGAAAGGCTGAAAACCTGGCTCTAGCTAAGTATCGACAAGTTATTTGGCAAGGAAGAGTCTTAAACTCTCAATTTACCGACGAGGAGTTGAGGAATCAGGGACGGTGCCCATTGACTCCTGAAGAAATTGGATTGCTGCTAGCTGCTTTGGGATTTGACAACAGTACTCGTTTGTATCTCGCCTCCCACAAGGTTTATACCTAAAACTCGTTTAATTTAGATTTTAGTGCAAAAACTTGTTCCGACACTTGGTAGCCAAGATTTGGTTTCATTTTCTAAAGTTCTTGGTTTGTTAATGCCATTCTTTCTAGGTTTATGGTGGGGAAGCCAGGATCTCAACCTTAAGAAGTTTGTTTCCATTGATGGAAGATAAGAAGAGTCTTGCCTCTTCAGAAGAAAGAGCCCGTATTAAAGGAAAGGCCTCCTTATTAGCGGCACTAGATTACTATGTCGGCATGCAAAGTGATGTATTCATTTCCGCTTCTCCAGGAAATATGCACAATGCTATGGTAAGCACTGAAGCCCATTAATTTACACTGGTTGCTGATGTGAAAATTGCTTAACATATCTTTAAGATATTAAATCAGATTCTGCTAATCATATGTAATATTATTATGTGTCGGCCATCATTTAATTCTGAATTAATAATGTGTCTATTATAGCGCACCTTTGGTTTCATAACTACTACATGGTGAAAACTGGGTAACGTTGTTTCAAAGTTGTTTAATTTTGCAAATGTGTATCTTGGCTTGGTTTAACAGGTGGGGCATCGAACTTATCTAAATCTGAAGACTATAAGGCCTAACATGGCGTTGTTGGGACAACTTTTCTTGAACAAAAGCTTGACTTGGCCAGAGTTCCAAGAAGCTGTTGTTGAAGGGCACAAAAACAGACAAGGGCAACTCAGACTCCGGAAGCTAAAACAGTCTATATATACATATCCTGTTCCTGACTGTATGTGCAGTGCTTAAGATTACTTTGTTAGCACGAGAGTGTTTATGTAGATTCAACTATTGTTTGTGGCCACTAATAGTTGAAATAAATTATGATCCCTTTTTCGTAGTTACAGAACCATACCAGTTTTACCATGCGTGGAAATTCTTTGGGTGGAAGATCTTTGTAAAATATAGGATCATATTAATCTATCAGAGGTTTGATTTACAATCCCAGAATAGCATTTCACGACGAAATCATGTGTAATTTTTTATTATATTCAATAATATACTATTGTTTTGTTTAGCTCAGCTTGTCTAAATTGTATGACGGAATAATCTTCAATTTGCATGTTCATTCGAGCACCCTTGTGGCATGTTTGGTAGGACATAACAGCACTGAACAAGATTTAAGGAAGGAAAAGAAATTAAAAATGTTCTTATTCGTTCTTGTTCAATACCGAGTACCCCAGTATGTCCCTGTGGGAACTCCTCAGCAGAGTTGGAAAACATATTATTAGTTCTAAGACTGCATTCTCTACTTTTCCAGTTCACCACTGTATGGACTATTATAGTAGTAGCCAATCTGTAAAGTCTGCTCTTTTGAAGTCCAGTTTTCTGGTTAGTTGTTGCTTCAATTTTTTCTCAATCATCCCCTCGTGTATGAATTCCATTGCGCAGAATTGCCTTCGGGAGCATTACCATGTCTATTGAGTTTTGAATCCTCAATTCCGAACTACAGCAGCCCCCTGTTCTGTTTCAAGTTTGGTTGAAGGGAGTTGGGGCGGGGGCAGTAGTTGGGAGGTTGGACAAAAACTATGAAGAGCGGGCAAAATTGAATTGAGATCTACTGTCCAATTTTTTATGTTGAATTTGCTGTCAATTCAATTAATTATTGACACATTATTTTAAATTAATGTCCAACTTTTCTCTAACTATTCCTTGTACTTGAAACTATGAGACATTTTAATGTAATGATACGTAAATAATTATTGGTGGACAACAAATCTCAACTCGAAAAAATTATTGCAAATATGAAAGGTTAAAATGTCTAAGAAATTTTTTTTTATTTTTATTTATTTATTTATTTATTTTTTGGTATAAATAGCTCAGCATATTATAAGCACGAAATCCTCCCGTAAAAAAGGAAAGAAAAGCATCATTTAGATGTTATCGAACCAAGAAAGGGTAAGTTATTACTAGATGAAGTGACGCTAAAATCTATTGAATCCTATCTTCTACCTTCATGTTCAATCAAATACAGAATGTCAGAAGAAACCTCTTAGGAAGATCACAGTCCTTTTATTATTCCACCAATCGTTAATGTATCCGTAAATTAACAAACAAAATAAATCAGCGAGGAAATAATTTTGAACCAGTAGAAGAAATCGGTGGACCAGAAACAAGGTCTCGTCAACTGGGAAGCAACCTCCCAAAGCAAACACAGTTGATATATAATGCTTTGCATCAATGTATGATCAATTTGACAAAAGATACCCTACAATACATCCTGAAAAAAATAATCAAGATGTGGATAAATAGATATGTCGCATGTACAGAGAATTTTACCCTATAACAAGCTCGACTAGTTTTTCTATACTGGATGGCGCAAGAGGCTAAATATCCTTAGTCTCGCTGATCTGACTGGTCGCCAGTTGAGCCTGAGACGTTTGAACGCTTGATGTCATTTTTACCCTTCTCAGCCACTGCAGGACCATTA
This sequence comes from Fraxinus baroniana, assembly GCA_903798355.1. NCBI lineage: Eukaryota > Viridiplantae > Streptophyta > Magnoliopsida > Lamiales > Oleaceae > Fraxinus > Fraxinus baroniana. The sequence goes on from CAIGRO010188696.1 coordinate 8,464, forward strand.
CGTCTACGTAATGCAGCAAATTCCTTCACATCCTCAGGATTTGGTGAAGGTGCAATCTCCTCTTCAATGGGCAGGGTTCTCTTTGAGCCCTCCAAAGCGACGCCGAGAACTATATTCTCTTCCAAAGCAGGTTTTGTTCCAGGAGGCTGTACAACTGGTGGTTGTCTCATGTCTTCTTGTTTTAGAGTATTACCAGAAACAGGGTCTGATCTATTGCCTCCAGACTCTGGCAAAGAGTCTGCGGCATTGTCAACTGAACTGTGCAAACGAGAACTTCCTTGGCCTACCTTTTTAGGGTTCTTGCTATTAGAGGTGTTCTGTGCCGAACCAGCTGAAGTTTTGGAGTTAGAACTTGATGTAGAATCAGTCCTAGAGACAGATTTTGATGTTGATTTTGCTGTTGCATTATTATTGACCTTGGGATCAGACAAAGGGATCGCTGCAACCTTTTGGTCCTTCGTTTCAGCTTTCTGCACTCGTCCAACCTCGGCACCAGGCTTCCTATCCGACGTCATGATCTCTTTAGCCTTAGAGTCAATAGACACTGTTTCTTTAGATTTAGTATCAAGACTTGAACTTGTGTCACCTCTACCATCCACCATGTTATCAGGTGTTGACCGCGCCACAGCCTTGCTGTCTTCCTCACCATTCACACGCACTTGACGAGCTTGAGTTTTTGTCCTATCTTCCCCATTAATTTTATAGGAGGGCTCAATCAATAGCAATGGACGGTTCAAAGCTGCTTCATGGTTATATATAGGATCTGCATATGGTTTATTTTCCAAGTCTGCATCACTATATATTTTCTGAACAGTACGAATGGGAGTGGCTAATCGAGCACGGTGATGCCGAATTACTCTGAGAAGGTCCAGAAGTATAGCTTCCTGTTTTTCTCAACCAAAAAAAAAAAAACCATTAATCAAATTAGGTCGAACAAAATATAAAGAAATTAAATGAGAACATTTAGGGCTCTTTTGAGGATAAATTTTGTGAAAAGTGATATTTTTGAAGAATTTGTAGTTAAAAATTAAGGAAAAGTTGTACAAAATTATTTTATTGGAAGAATGTGTGGTTGAAAATGAATTTGGACAAAAATGAAATTTAAAGAATTTGTACCAAACATCGCTTTAGAAATGATGAAATTGTTTTATGTTTAAAACCAGAACACCCAGTGTCCAATCCTAAGTGGTATATCATAGAGCAAAGCGGTTTTAGAGAGTGTAAATTTTCTAATCGGCGCAACTTGAATAGAACCTGATAAATATTCTCGGAAAGAGCAGCATTTTAAACGCGAAGAAAAGCAAACCTCTTCCTATGGCTGTGAAACTAATTGACAGCCCAGTGAACTTTCTACAAGGATAAGCAACAGGCTGGTCGGAGAAGCACTCGGAGTATATATAATCTACTTTGCATATAACATATTAGCGCCAAATTACATTTAGCATCTAGTGTAAGACTTTGCCGAACCCGTTGTTTAGAATTTAATTTCTTTGTTTGTTGCTTCTCTGAGTAACGAGTGTCGGTCTACACATTTGCCTGATCCATATCTGTTACTATTACTATTAGTATTGTTATTGTTATTGCCTTTCAGATAAAAATTGAGAGGTTTCTGGGATGCTGATATACGTACAACGTTTCTTTCTTAACTTTTAACATCCTAACCAAATTGAAATGATTAATTGATATATCAATATTTCACATTTTTTCACTCTCATGATACTCCAATAGATAAGAGTTCTCCCCCACACCCATTTCCACTACTTTGGAAACTGGTAATTCAGAATGACCCCAAGTTCAAAACGCGTGCATCACTAGGAAGAGTCTGTTTCAGCTGCTGAACTATGGGTTTCAACTATCTGGTATCAACCTTGTGATATGAGTGGAATAAATGGAGTTGCGGTTGCAAAATACATCAACTTACTAATCAAGCAGACCATGTCTTAATCCAAAGGGAATATAGCTGCTAAAAAATGTACTCGCACCTTAACACAAAGGTATTCTTCAAAATGTGAGGTCTTCACGAAGCAGGACACCAAGATCTGAATCATTTGGGAGGTAATAAGAATCAGTACTTGTGGTAAAAATTGTAGTACCATGAGATAAAATATTCAGGAAACAAAACAATGATTATGTAAAATTATTTTCCATGTTATAAATATTGCATAACAAACACAATGCAGAAAGTCCACATGGACAAGGTTTCACAAATTAATTCAGCTAAAAATGAAAAAAGTAACTAAATAGTTAAAATATGCAACTTCATTAACATCATCGTGGGCTAAAGACACTCACCATCACCTTAGTCATTAGAAGTAGTGATACGCATGATAAAGAAGCATGGAGACTGAATATGGTAAGGACCAAAATATTTTTTTGCTGATAGGAACACAGGATTATTTTTTCTTTCCTTTATTTTATTGGGGGATTCTTATTTTATTAAACTTCCTATGAAGGAACATATTTTGCTAGCAATATTGTTCAGAAAAACAAAGGGTTAAATAAGATGATGTAATCATATCCTACGCCAAAAAAATTATAATATCTCACAATAATGTTACGATATGATCATATTCAAACATCGAAACTGACACTTACCAAAAGGGCCTGATTTTCAGAATTTATATTATCTAGAAATACTCTTCTATGCAATTTCTGTTGTTCAACTTGAGGATTCTTAGCCAGAACCTTGCGCATATCGGCGACAATGTTCTGCAAAAAGCACGAAAAAAATTTGTGAGGGATCAGTACAAGATAACTGTATCAATTTCTTTAAAGCATTTATCAATTGTAACTAAAACATTCCAAAATGATCCTCACATTAATTTTGTTGACATCCAAGTGACTGATGGCTAGGTGGGTTTTAATACGCCAGTGAGTTTTTTGAGTGAGATTTCTCACAACATTCATGGTAAACTTGTGGTTTGGAATGTGAACAGCTTCACGATCTTCACCTCTTACAATTGTTGGTGACCACCATCCCACATGCTTCCATACATAAATACAAATGTATTGATAATCGTGAACTTATTAATAGAAACTTGGCAATTCTATGATAGAAACTCTGAAATAAAGCACGTGAAAAACTTAAAATTTTGAGAATTAACCAATAAATGCTCATGCTTATTTGGTCACAAGGTGTAATTACAAACATTCGTATATATCATATATAAATGATGGCATCACAATCAGATATAATGTACTTTATTTAAATGAAGCTTGTCTTCCTCAAATACTAACCACTGGTAGTAAAATCTAATATTGGATGGTTAAATGAGTTCAACACTAACCTCAACTGTACCAGAAACTTCATAGCCTTCAATCTTAGTCTGAATCCATTCATTCACAACAAATGGCCGGGTTGCATGAATCATTGCACTTGAAAGGAAATTGGTGAATATCTAAAGATAACAATAAAACAAGGGGATTTAATTGGCGTTCAGAATGGACTTTATAATACCAAGTTTCTCCATTGGAATTGGAGAGGACTAGCGAGGTAACGTTCAAGAAAAGAAAGAACGATTTGATTTACACCTCACGTCCAGCAAGTGTCAGCAAGACTGTCCCGAGCCCTCCTGCAGTGAGCCATTTTTGGGTTGAGAAACCCAACAACTCCATAAACAATGATACAGCTGCAATCCATACTGCAGTGTATACGGTTCTGCCTGCAAACTGGAAGCCCATCTGCAGAGTAGCAATAAAAAAATTTGTAGAATGAAAATAATACTGGAAAATCTTCCAATCCAGGATGCATCAGTCTTTTATTCACGCATACATATTTTTCCCCTTTTCCTTTCTATCTCATTCCGTGTCTTTTCCATCCCCTTAATTTCAGAATTGTTTTATTTTTTTTATTTTTTGGTTGGGGGTGTGGGGTGGGGTGCTGGGAACTTACATACACTTTGTTGAAGTTTATGCCAAGATCAACAACCAATGCAAAGGAAAAAATAATAATGAGTAAAATTAACGAAAATCTGATTTGATGTGATATAGCCAAATAATCTGCTTCAAAAGCTGTTACTCACGGTTAGCACTAAAATCAGGATATATTAGAAATTTACATAATATTATATTTAGTAACTACTTCGTAGATGATAATACGATAACATTTTACTTGTGTATCTTGATTATTTTCAGGTAGAGAACAAAAATAGATTAATGATCACAACCTGATCATTTTAAGAGATTGGGAAAGGAAAGGAAGGCCTCAAATAAAAGGCAATAAAAGCAAGAAACTTGTTTGTATGCTATTATATGAACGCTCAGTTAATTACATTTTGCTACCTGGAATCTTTACTTCAATCTATTAACAATAACAGCCAAAGCTGGGGAAGTCACAGCAAGAAACTATTTGGTGGCATTTATAAGTTCAAAATGACTTTATTGTAGCTCTCAACTCTTTTGCTGATAATCAATATTAAAGAATAAGAACACTTGAAACGTAAAATTGATAGAGAAATCACATTGCGTGATGCAAAGTGTTGGAACATACATTTCTAGTATCAGCGGGGCCATTTGTCTCCATGAAGAATTTCTGTGCTTGTTGAATTACACTACATAAGACGATCCAAAGATTGCTCAGTCCTAAAGAGCTAATTGTTTCGTAAAAAACTAAATACAAATAATATGAGTGGATAAGTACATGGATTAAAAAAAACATATACTTAAACAATGACACACATGACATAATAAGAAGTACAGTTCCTCTGTTTAAGATTCAGATTTATTAAAAAGAAAATAGGAAACAATTTAATTCAGAGAAATGAGTAGCATATAACAGTGAGCCTTATACATGCATCACAGTCAAAATGCCCAAGCAACTTGAGTGGCCACCTTTTCCCTAAATGGAAAAGGGTAAAGAATATAAAAAGGTTTATAAAAGTGTAAAAACTAAAGCTCATTAACATTATACTCTACACAAACATCTACTCCAAATTTTACAATTTTTCTCTTGTATGGTCGTAAATACTTTATATAGTTACTAATCTCTGTACTTTATGGACACACACACACGTCTAAACCAAGTATCTTTATGTGTGTTTGTGTGCATGCACATGATGCACGTATGTTAGGTTTTAAGCAGTATATTCCCATTAAAGGACAATGAAAACTAATAAAACATTCAGCCTGGATAAACATTGAGGCTTGACATTGCATGCAGAACCATTCCAAACAGAAAACATAACATTACTGACATGAAACACTACGTCACATTTAAATCAAACACTGTTCAAACAGGAAGCGTAGCCACTGCATAATGCAAGATAAATCTCCAGACATTAATATCGGCTAAGTATTCTTTGTCAGCTCATCGTGTTTGGCAGATGAAATGTTGGAAATTTCACTCACCTTGATAAGCAATAAGCAAAAGCCAAAACTGTTGACAAGGATCTGACAAAATTAAGGAGACGCTGCTTAACAACTTGACTAGCTTCTGTTGGAAGAACCATTGGATCCAATGCTCTGTAAGATATTCACTCTTCTTCAGTATGTTAGGAGTTATTTGATATGATACTATTGTTTCAGTTGGAAGCAATATGACCTGCAGATGAAGATTGCTCCAGTCCATAGCAGCAAAGGTTGAACGTAAGATGTCATAACATGATATGTGCTACTCCTTTTCCAACTACTATCACTCTTCTGTTGGATATTAAATTAATGAGATAATAGAGCTCAAATTGGCATATAACATCATGAACTGAACTATAGAGCAAACTGGAATTGGAAAGGCACATACATGAAGCAATAAGTTTCTGCTTTGACGCACAATTGGGCCAAGCCCCCATATTGCAAAAACAATGATACCAACTGCTGAAGCCAATTTGATAACGAGAGGACTTCCTTGCAAAGGATGAAATGATCTGCATAACAAAGCTATTAAGATTGCATGAAAAAGATAATAAATGGAAGCTATTATAATAATGATCTGCAAAGCAAAGCTATTAAGCTTGCATGAAAAAGATAAGAAATGGAAGCTATAATAATATTGAATATAATATTCGGAGCTGCTCACTAAGACATTATACAATTCCAGAATGCCAAAATGTCAAAATATAGTACTGACAAGCATTTTGACTCAACTTATGCTTTCACGGCACTTGTTTTGACCTCATTTATGATTCTATGAGGTAAGTATCTAGAGGTTCTTCACACTCAGATGATACTTCAGCATACCCGAAAGCCAAAATGTCTGATTTCCCCTCTTAAAGCCTTAACTAACTAACTAACTAACTCACAATTGGATTAATAATCTCACTACTCTCTTTTGTTCAAACCGACATTGCTTTCAAGACATCCCTTAATTCATCTAATTATGCATTATGCATTTCATAATGGGACGTGAGTTCTTTTTCATTTTAAACAATTGTAAGGAATTTGCCTAGCTATGTTAGATTCCCTTATGACCTTAATGTGTCTTTCTTAACCAGTAAATTAGTGATTTTTTTTACTTTCAACCACATCTAAAGCATGAAAGAAAAATTAAGGAATGTAGTTGGCACATGGAAGTAATAAAAGTTCAAAGCCACTAAATTACAAGGGTTGTAGAACATTTGTGAGTAGAAATTGAATCTCGGCAATATAACCCAGGATATGGGAAAATGCACTTTATAATTCAGGTAGGTAGTTCAATTTTTATTTTTTTTTTAAAAAAGGAGTAATTACCTTGCTAAAGTTAGAGTGGCATTCTTTACATAGGTAGCATCCCACGAGGGGCCTGGTTTTATTAATGAGCGACATTTGAACTGATGATATCTATACGGGACGGTGTACACTCGTTTGTGCCTAGTCTTCGAAAAATGTGCACTCCAAGAATTTTGTCTCTACAATGCAAAAAAGAAACATTGTCAACGTGTTCCTAGAACAAAGATTGAACATGTCAAGAGCTTCAAGAATAAAAAGATGATGTAACCAGAAACTTATTTTGTTGTCATAAATAGCGACCAGAAAACAATACTCAACCTGGTCCTCATGCATCCAATATATAAATTACCAGAAAATACTAATCAGCTTATAAAAAATGCCCATCACAACAATTTCAATTTTCTTTACTTCTTGTAATTACTACCCCACCCCCTAACCCCGGAGCAGATGGACACGGAAAGTCCAGAAGGATATTCAGTATTTCAGAAGACCAATTGGGATACAAACAATGAAAGTAAGAGCAGTGCCTTCCTTTCTTTGTTTGTTTTTATTTGTGATGCAAGGAAAGCTACTCCATCTGCAACCTATTTTTTGGTCCCTGCTTTACATTCTAGAAGAGTTGATTGCAAAATACAATATGCTATATAAATGACAGAAAGTTAAAGAACATTGCAACCAATAAATGAAACATTGCAGCCTACCTCAAGATTATTTTGAGACAGCTAGAGTTAACACAATGTCTATTCTAATCTAACTAGAAGACTGTCAGGTATGAATCGAATAAAAACTAAGAACATCTTAACATTTAAATGGGAAGTTGTAAGGAATCGTGTATGAAAATGACAAGATTCATCTTTCTCCTACCATACCAGTGAAAATGTTGATAGATTAGTGTCCAAGAAACATAATTTGCCGTCTCCTGTTGCATTCTGCAGTTAGTCATATGATAGTGCAGTCAGCAATGAGAGAAAACATTAGTTACTTGAGTTAAACCATGAATGATTCAAACATTGACATTTTTACCTGAAATATTTTGCTGCGTTCGTGGTTCTTGCAAATTCCCAATTGAAGGGACAGTTGCAAAGAACCAGAAACAGCCATTATTAGATGAAAGTACGTTTCTCAGTGAGGTAGGCAGCAAAAGATGATGACGCTACTCAGCAGAAGTCTTCATAAACTTCAATTGGATAATGGCATGAGACTGGTTAAAACCGACAGTCTTGCTATTATTAATGCATGTTGTAGAAAAATAAAACTATTAGAGTTGCCATTCATTAATCAGCTCGATGAGATAGAAATTCAAACACAGAATGTCAAAATAAAGTAATGATGTGAAAAATGAAGCCCAAAAAACTATCAAGGGGTGAAAATTGAATTTGCTTTCAACTAGTAACTATGAATCCAAATAAACAGTGTTTTGAAAACCAGACCAACCAGGCTGGTCCAAACAGGAAAACCAGGAACCGGTTATAGCCTCAGAAGACGATGGTAAAAAGCTGGGATGAAATCTTATGAACTGGCTGGTTCAACCGGTAGGCAGTAACCAATCAGCTGGTTTTTCCTGTTGTTGTTTTCAGAATACAAAAAAGAAAAAGAAAGGATTTTTTTTTGTTAAGGAGCAATTCAGCTTTGACGTAAATGATTATGTGTTTTATGAATATCATTGACATCATATAACTTTAATATTTGGTTTTGATAAAAAGGTGGTTTGTATATTAATTAAAGATAAACTTATTACATTTTTACCTCCGGTTCGATATTGGCCTTTCGAAATTGATCTGAAAGATATCGAAGCCAACTTCCATTTTTGTCAACCAATAAATATTCACAACCATTGAAATTGACAGTGCCAAAACAGCTTAAGGGTAATGATTGGCATAAAAAGGTACAATTCTCAAAAAATCCCAAAGATGTTGCAACTGTAAAAGGAGGACTGCCCAACCACAAGCGTTTTATCAGAAAACCATTTAAAAATGTAATTGAAGTTCGCTAATACCAAATATAATCCCTCCTAAAAACGAAAAAGGGGCATTCAGGAGTAACTTATACTACGAGTTTTTCTTTTCAAAGATCCACGTCCAATAAAAAACTAAATCGAATAGCCGAGAAATTACTAGCCCTAGTGCACTTTCACGTGAAATCATAAAAGAAAGTTTTTATACTCGAAAATTAGTAATTAATATCGACGCCGGTAAAATTATTTATATAAAAATGAAACAGCACTTTAAATTCATATTAATTCACAACAATCAAGGTGAAATGATACGAGACGAAGTGTTCTTACCTGAAATAGACTGCTGCAAACGGATAACACGAAACGAAGGTTCGTCTGGGGGTGGGGTGTCAATTGAGGATGCGGCGATAATTAGAATTTTGTTGGGAGGGGGTAGTGCTGCCGCTGCCGCCGCCGCCGCCACCCGCCGCAGCCTTTAAAAGATAATTGGTTGGAGCACGTGGCGATGCTGTTTAATGCATATAAGGGACCACGGTTGGGGGACTTGGGGTTATCTTTTCTTGAATTAAGCTCACGTTTGATCCACGTTTTTTTTTTTTTTTTTTTTTAATATTTTCGGTAGAAGTATAACTAANCTCAATTTCAACTGCACATTCTTTAATAAAATAATAATATAAGCAAATTCAAAATTTTTCTTTATTTTTAACAATATATTTTTCATCACATCACATCACATCACATCATATCATAAAATGTATTTTCTTTAATGTGCATCAAATATCTACTAAATGATAATAATAATAATAGAAATTAATTAAGGAAAATGAATTAGCAAAATACAAATAAAAGAATGAATTTCGTTGTTGTTTTAATTATTATGCCCAAGTTTGGACTTCATTTTCAAAAAAAAAAAAATCATTTTTTTAAATTCATTTTTAATCATACATTCTCACATAAAATAATTTTACATATAAATTTAAAACTGTTCTTTATTGTTTGACTATGCATTCTTCAAAAAATCACTATTTCAAAATACAATTTTCCAAGTTAAAAAGAAAAATTAAAATGACATTATGATTGTAATTTATTTATATATATTTGTTCCTTCAAATAGAAATAACAATAACTCAATATAATGGAATAATTATTATTATTATACACGGTATAATTCAAAATTATATCGGAGAACTCAAATCTAACGTTAGAATTATTTGATACTATTGTTTAATCAATTTCATAAAATATATTTGATTTTTAACATAGCAATTTCTTAGCATAATATTATGGATTAGAATATTCACAATTTTGAAAAATTTACATTATGTTCTTGAAATTAAGCTCTCTCTCAAATTCATTTCTCCATTTGAAACTATAGTAATAACTAAAAGGGCAAATTAACCTTTCACATATCCTTCAACATTG